>NSDO01000466.1:4252-48045 GCA_002286825.1 Lagenidium giganteum
CTGTCAAGAGCGAGAGGAGGTCAATGCTTGCCGTGTGGAATGCCTACCTTTGCTCCCGTATCGCTGTGGTCGACAAGCGCGAGCTCCACGAATGCCGCGCCATCAGGTCATATATGCAGCTTTTTGCCTCCAAACCATTTGACATCCGTGAAGAGAACGGGGATTTTCGGCAGCGAGTATTGGAGTTTGGGACCGAGCTCCAAACGCCTGTTCTGGCATACTTGCGTGCCCATGGGAGCAAAGCCAACGCTTACGGTACTGTGTTGAAGGTATTGAAGTCGCACAAGAATTCTGGACAGCTGAAGGTGCACGAGGAGCGGTATCGGTCTCTTTTTGCTGGCGGTGATGCTCGTCACAATATTCCGCGCGCCTCGTTGCTTGCTACGTCTGTGGCTGCCCAGGTGACAAATGACAACACTTCACGAGTGACGGCAAAGGATCTTTATCGAGTTTGTGACCATAGTATTGCATATTTACGGATCTAAAAGCAGTTTCGCGTGCTTAGGGACCAGCCGAAAGGTCGTTAGTGGCTTGGTTACTATTGCATTGCGATCCTGCTATTACAATTTTACTCTCCTTGTTTCACTCAAGTCCTCAGGTGGTTTTCCCTACAATATCACGAAGAGACCAGTCCGTTCAAGACAGAGAAGCTTGCAGCAACAACAAGGTCATGCTCGAAATACGTAGGAGAGCCCTCGTGCAAGCGTATCAGCGTATAATAAAGACTCAATCTGTTCATCTGCTTACTTCCGCTGCCCAGTGAGTGAAGGCTGGGGAATCGTCAGCTGCTTGGAAGGTCCACAAAGCTCAGGATTCAAAGAACGGAAGGAAGTCAAGTCAAGTAAAGGATTTTGTTGTCAAAGAACCTATTCAACTGTTCGTGCAGCGTCAGAGATGTTCGGCCTGTACATACGCCGTTGAAGCTGAAAAGTTCAGGTGCTCTACGCCGCGTTGATCTCTTGCCGCATAAGGCGTCCCGGATTTGATGTGCTTCATCCTAGCGGTTATGACGTCGTTTCCATGTTTTTAATGGCGCTTTGATTGTCCACGTGCAGTAAGATTGGCTCTTCCTTGTCACATAGCCTCATTTCAGCCAGCAGCTGCTTTATCCATAAGCAGTCATGTACGACCATCGCCCCAGCGATTTAATTAGCCTCAGCGGTCGAGAGTGCAACTGTAGACTGTTTCTTCTTACACCAGGACGCGGGGCAGTTGTTCACCATGAGTACGCTGCCCGAGATGGACTTTGCGTCCTTTTCACCAGCCCAGTCGGCGTCGGTGTAGATTGCGGCGTGAATTTCGTTCTAAGGAGCCTGAGGTGCCTTGTAGCACAAGCCGAAGTCCTTGGTGCCGTTTAGGTAACGTAGAACTCTCTTTACAGCTCACCAGTGGGCCTCCGTGGGCGTGTCTACGAACCTAGCTAGGTAGTTCACTGCCATTGTTATGTCTGGCCTGGTGCAATTGCTCAGCCAGAGTACGGAACCGATGGCTTCACGCATGTCGCTGGAATCGTAAAACATCGATCTTCAGTTTACGGGTTGATTTCATTGGTGTAGATACCTTTTGACAGTTTTCCATACCAAAACGGTCGAGTAGCGCGTCCACATTCGCTTTCTGATGTAGGTAGATGCCTTCGCTTGTTTGCATAATGTTGATGCCCAGGCACTTCTTCGCGGCGCCTAGGTCCTTGATTTGGAACGGTTCTGTGAGGCGGCGCATAGTCCAATCACTGTCGCGTTCACGCTAACTGACACCACAACGTCGTCGACATATAGTCCATGTACCAGTGTTCCACCGAAAGTAAATATATGGGTCGAGTTGACTGCGTTCGCCTGCGGCATCGCTGCTGTCCCGACCTCGTCCATGAATCCAGGAGATCTCCAGCAGTCCCAGCTTTGTTGACGAGTTGGTGAAGAAGAGAATCGCGAAAACACTTTATACTGTACACTGTACTGTACTGTATTTTCGTAAAGTATATCTACTTCAACAGAGTAGTGCTATCAACAGAGTAGTGCTATATACTCATTGAAAAAGATATATTCCTACTGTTGCACAGTTCGTGTGACCCATTCCAACGGACACGACGCGCCAGAGAGATGACGCATGTGGTGTCGCTGTCGCTGGTATTGGCGCTGGCCACGCTGCTGCAGACAATGGCTGCGTGGCGCGATGGCGACAACGGCACCGTGCTCTGGGACAGCGACTGCGACTTCATCGGCCACGAGCTCATGCACGAGCGCGCACCCAGTCAAGACTGCGGGTCGCTGTGCCTCATGGTCCCCACGTGCACGCACTTCTCGTGGTCGACGTACATGGAGGGCACGTGCTGGCTCAAGAGCGGCGACACCAACACTGCGCGCCACAGCGCGTTCTCGACCTGCGGGTTTGTCCAGGATCGGTTCCAAGTGGACGACAGCCGCGGCCTCGACTTGGCGCCGGCTCCTCCTCGTGCCGATGAAGCCCGCATGATGTCTCGCGCCGAGAGCGACTTCTTGTTCCTCGAGATCAACACGATGCGGACGCGTGCCGATGTGGACATGATCGAGCTGGACGTGCGGCTGGCGCTGGCAGCTCAGGCGCTGCTGGAACGCTCTGTGGACAGCAACTGCAGCGTCGAGACTGCGGCATCCGGTGCCGCTCAAGTGATGGACGAAGCCATTGTGAGAGGATTCACCCAGAAGGTGAATGTGCTTGCTGTAGCGATGGAGAAACCTGCTGAAGCAAATGCAACGATCACGGACGACCACGCACTGACCGAGTGGCTGCGAGAAGACCGTCAGAAGTACGTCATCGCGCAGGCTGACGTGAAGTCTGTCGGGTTTGCCAAGTACGCGCGTGCTGACTGCCTGTCAAATAATGGCGTGGAGCTCGAGTTCTGGGCGATTCTGATGGGACCGCGTGATGAAGCGGTGTGGGAGTCGACGGCATAGAATCATTGTGCTTAAGTGAATGGGAATCTGTAATGGTATCTGAAGTGTTGTACAGAAATGATGTCGCCCTAGTGCTGTGACCTTGGGCAGCTGAGATCTACTGTGGCATCGGTGCTATCAAGCTCCAAACCCAGATCGTCGGCTGAATCACCACGCGGTGTATCTCCGAGTCTGTGGCGCTCATAATTAATTCCGCGCCTCGCTGCCCATACAACTTTCTCGAACGTGAAGAATGAATCATCCACTTCCACGCAAGCGATGCGTTGATCTCAACAGCTGGCTTACCACCATGGTACGGCATCCCGACGATAGCCACCGTGACCACAGTCAGGTTTTCTGTATCCAGCTCCTGCAGAGGGTTGCACTGGATCAACAACAACTTCGGCGCAGTGGCATTCACAAACGGCGGCAGCCTTCGCATCTGGTTGTCGTCGACGTTGGTGTGTCAGACTAGTGGCGCCATGAAGAATGAAATTGACAACGCCGTGAGATTGTTGTGTGTGCGAACGACATCAACAGCGTGAAGTGCGCCTCAGATAGTGGTTGCGTCAGCGCAGTGAGACTGCAGTTGTTGCACTGCAGCGATGCCATTCGGCATCACCAATTGTCGTTGAAGTTTACTGGGAACTCGACAAGGCGCGTGTCGCTGATGATGAGATAATCGAGAGGTGGTGGCAAGTGATCGTGGAGTAGTCCTGGTGGCAGGACGTCGCCTAGCGGTGCGAGGTTGGACTGAAAGATGACGCCTCTGGTCATGATTGCGATGTTGACTGCGTCGAGGCCGACATCTCCATCCCATTTGACGATGTGTTGTTGAAGAACTCGATGACCAGCGAGCGGGACATGCTGTTTACTGATGTTGGGATCTCAGGCTTGAGCAGTGTGCGAAGGTGATGGCGTTGATGGTGGTGGGGTCGGGTGCGGATTACTTTGCCCAGAAGATGACTTTGTGTTGCAAACACACAAACTCCCCGACAAACACACAAAGGTGAAGTACACACAATCAAGCGGAAGTGCACAAAACCAAAGCATTCCACAGAACGCTGCAGACAAACACACCAAACCACGCGAAATCACACAACAACGATATTTTGACCAATCAAAGTCCACCACGCCGCGCAGCGAATGTGTGGTCAGATTAAGTACGGAGGGTTCAGTGTTGGGGTGCGTCGTTGACTGCGCGGGTGACGACGGCCGATAGGCACAGGCGACGACGCGGAAAATGGAAGCAAGCGCGTGTCCATCGACGTCAGCGCGACGGCCGAGCCGTGTTGGACGGTAAGCGAGGTGTGGATGCACGACGTGAACGCGTTGCCGGACGGTCAACGTACCAAGGGGTTCTGGAGGCAAAGCATAAGAAAGGCAGGTATCAGAATGAAATATACACTGCTTGCTGGCAGCAACGCTGACCGTAGACAGGAAGAATTGAGGCTCAGTCGGCAGGAACGTCAACTTGACCAGTCAATGTTTGGCGAACTGACATGCCGGCTTGCGTACGGGCTCTTGCGCTTGGTCATGATGCGATATACCCCTCTGAGTGCCTCAAGTGCCACATCTGGAAACACGCTTGCTTGGATCGCTTGCCACCTCACCTGTTTCTTCTTCGTATCAACAGAGCGGAATTCGATCATGCCACAACGTTTCCACGTAATTTGATGTTGCTGTCGGTAAGGCGACGTTTGCTCTCCCGGTGGTTTCTTTTGCGTGACGTGGCCGCGTTCACGACTTGTTCTGAACCATCGACGCCTTCCACAGCACCTGCAGTTTCTCCTGTACCCGCCTGTGATTGCACAAGACACGCGATTTCGCCCTTGTCGCCAATCGTTGCTTTAGGCATATCGGGGGCACGTCAGTGCACGTTGTGTTGCCCTCATACCGAGCACATGCTCACCTCGATCACCATTACTATCTTTAATCGGTTGCAATAGGATAACAGCGGCGCAAGCCGCTACGCACCGCCTCAAGAATTCCGTTGCTGCCCGCGATCATCTCCTCTCTTGGGCAACACGAATGAAGCCCGACGAGGCAGGAGGGGATGGCGCCGCATTCGCTGCAAAATTTGGCACACATCGATGCCTCAGTTGCAACCAACCAGACTGGAGCTTCTCCACAGAATGACGGCTCGCAGTGAGAGTGATGATACACACGAAATCTTTTTGTCGAACACCAGCGTATTGAGAGACCCAACATGTGCGGCAACTGGCAAATCAGGGTAAACCACCTGTGAAATTGTATGATTGTGATAAGACGGCGGAAGAGGAACAAGTACGAAATTTTGATACAGCACGCTTAAATGTCGCTGAACCCTCTGATGAGGACAGTGTTGTAAATGAAAGTGCTATCTGGTGGCGTATTTTCGTCAAACCACTGGCCGATTCGTTCGAGTTCACTCTTATCAACCTCCGCAGTCCCAACGGTGATATAGCGCGGCGCCTGGGACGGTATGATGGTGGATTGTGACGAGGATGAGATAATACGCGGCACCAGCCGTCGACGTCACGGATACGTCAGCGTCGACCTTACTCGGAATCCCTTTTAATCCTCCAGTTGTCCTTGGTGTATGTATTGTCACGGGGTCATTGCATAGTTCTTGGTATGGGTCTGTCGAACACACAACCGCTCGCAACTGACCGCGACTGACAAGATAAGCCAGCTCGTACGAGAAAGTTGTCTTTTCGGCAACAAGCAAACGACGTACAATCCCTGACGCGTGGTGGCGGTGATGATCCTCCAAGACTTGTGGGATGATGACTTCGGAACGCGGGATCACCGGAAACGAGAGTGTGGATTCGTCACTGCCGAGAACACGGCACCCACCCAGCAAGGAGGCTCTCACTGAGAATATGAGAACGTCGCAGTGTCTCCGGCGGTATTTCAAAACAATCACTTTCTTCGAAATATCTTCGAATTCCACAGAGCCACCGTGACTATGCTTCACACTAGAATCGTCCCGCGAACACAATAAGCTCCCGCGACCTGTTGGCAAGAGCGAAAGTGCTGGGCGAACAGATTGCACACTTCAAGGCAGTTGTTATTCTCCGTGGCTTACCAGGAATTGGCTAATCAACGTTTGTGCACGAGTGCGTCTACGCGCTCAGTCGATTGGGAAAAACGACTGTGGTTTGTAGTGCGGACGCATTCCTTTACGATCCATGTGGTGTAGCGGGGCTGTAGCTACACAGCGCTTTGCGCTGGAGGAAGCGTAGCGTGACTCCGGTCACACAGGGTCCAGCCCGCAAGCCCTGTGAGTGCTCACCTGAGTGTGCTAAGGCAGCAAGGCTGCCGTGCACGCAAAGGCTGAAAAGGGGAGAAGTCTCTCTTTCTAAACAAAATGCAGAAGTGAGATTAGATCTCTTACGGCGTGTGGCCTGCAGACTCCAAGAGTCGCGGTAGTTTCCTAACTGCCGGTAACCTAGAGATCTAATTGGCTAAAATATACTTTATCCAGCTTCCATTGGCTGTAAACACCCAGGTGACCCTTGGGCACCATTGTTGCAAACATCACATTGCAACTGTGACAATAGTTGCAGATCGCAGTGAGTAAAACACGCCCGCGACATAACCTGCATGGTTAACAACCATGCCAGGTTCCATGTCTGTTAGACATCAGTCTGTTAGACCCAACGTGTGACGTGTGCTGAGAGCACCCCCTTACATGTGGCGTGTATCGCTACGATTAGACCAAGATGGCACAAGCGCATCATCAGTGCCAAACCAGGCTCACCAGGGCAGCAGTCAAGTTCGGTATCGATGTGATACCGAACTTGACTGGACTGTATCCGCGCAACTGCGAGGTCGTTACTGTTGAGTTTGAATGCGACACGTTCGACCAAGCTCTCATTTGGGATCGCTCTGGCAAAGACATCGGTAAATCCGCCATCAATACAGTGTTCGACGCCTTCTGCCGTAGTCGGGTGGGCAATGGATGTAGCATCGGCAGTTATCGGGTGAGATTGGGTCATGTCGTGGACAACCAGGTCCGAGATAGATACTTTTCTGCACTCCCCTTGGTCAGGTCTTGCCGATAGACGTGTAGTTGCATCCGCCCGTCGTAAACGAGCATGTTGCGACGTGCTTCATCTAATACTATCCCTCTGTTTGGGTGTCTGCGTTGGTTTTTCATTTGTTTCTCGCACTCGTTTTTAAAAACGTTCGGTCTTGGTCTTTCACAATTCCGCAGATTGTTCGAAACTCCATTAGCCATGAGCTTAAGGGCTGGATGCTGGTTCGAGATCACAGTTAGATTTGCTCAGGATGCGTAAGCGCGCTTCCCTACGGAAGAGCATTGCACCAAATAGACGAATTGTGCACTGCCCGGAAGCCTGCGAAAAAGTAAGGCGATCCGCATCAAGTGACCGGCCGCTTGCGCTAATGCGTAAGGTGGCTGCAGGGAAGTGGCCACAAGATATCCCCGACATCGAAGAAGAGACCTGGGACAGCAATAAGTCTTTCCCTCTCCACCAAGATTTGACGGATGTCGAGGCCTCCCTCAATCTGATGCCGTTATCATCTCACAACCAAACTGATCCTGGTGTTGCCGAAAAGTGACTTCGTCGGTCACTCAGAGGTACGTCGTCCTATGTTCGTGTTTTTGTTTGATTCAAATCAGCTCATTGTGTCTTGGACAAGATTCCGTTCGAGCACTATGAATACGCCGGAACGGAGCTGAGCAATCAGAGAGAGAGATTGGACAGATTCTGCGACGAGCATATTGAACGCCACTCCATGATGAGAGAAGATCCTACTATCCCAGAATCGATAAACCGTGACCACATTCGTGACACGGTGGACCGGCATCGCTATATCATCATGCTCATCTTCAAACTGGATTACATTTCGGACACCATCGTACGACAGCCACCACGCGATGTTGCCAGTGATTTATTGAAACGTTTCCGTTCCCGTTGTGATCCGAGTCCTTATTGGCCCATGCCCGAGGAATAAACCACCTTGGCTGCCTTCCACGCAGCATCGCAAACACCTCAAGCGGTTGACGATAAGACCGAGCAAGAAGCACCAATGGTGAGGCATCTAATCGTGTTTTGAATAGATAACACGTATGAGTGTTAAAACGTTTATAACTTGTTTGGTTGCGTGCGTGTGAGTCTGCTACCGTAACCCAAACATTCGAACAGTGACCATGCCAAACATGCCAGCAAATGCCAGACAGCTACGTCTATTAAAACCACAAGGTATGTGCTATGTGCTGCGTCGGAGGGGGCGTTTACCACCTGCACAATGTATTGGGCCCTCGTGACGGCTGAAAGCCCTGGAACGATGGGTTCGATCGACGAATATGGCACTTACACTTCTGTATGCGCTCCTCTAGTGTTACCGCCACTTGCTATCATGTTCACAAAGCGATCAGTGCACTATCGTGTGAATCGAATATCGCAGATGGCGGCGACCCTGGTTCTCTCTCTTTTCTGTGGATTAGATTTATATGATTGGCAACGAGAAAAGCACCTGCAACTGTGCCAAATTCTCAGTCGATCGACGGGCCTTGGGAGAGGAGGGTTTACATCGACTGTAATGGGCCATTTGGTCCAATCACATGATTGGCTGAAATGCTGGACATTATCGGCCAATGGGGTTCTTCAGTAGGAATAGATTTAAATATTACATATGTAGGACATGTAGGTTTTGGTATATTTCTTCGTAGGATAACCCAACAATGTATTCAGTGCAGGTTTTACCGTCCTCCACGCACGTCTTACGTCTGCCACTCGTGCGGACAAGGGAGCGAGGAGGTAACCTCGCTCAAGCAGCACGCTTCCTCAAGTTGCACATAGTGTACGCTGTGGTAACGGGACGGATAGTCCCGTTACACTTGGTAGCACTTTAAGGTCTTTTCAACGACTCTTATTTTGCGTTGCATCATGACAACGCCTCAAGCCCCGCAAGGTGCGCCGCCTCGAACGGCGGTGCCACAAGTGTTGGAGACCCCACGTTCTCAATCCTTTATGAGAACTTCTCCCAATTGTCGGAGAGGGAATGGTCGGCGCTGATGCGCATGGCGAAGGCGTTGGGGAGGCGCCGGTCAAGCACCTCCTCTGGGCCATGGCTCCTGCCGAGCAGCGCGCAGCGGCTCTGAATTTCATGGAGCATGAAACCGAGCACGAGATGCGCGGTCCAGGGGCCGCGCATCACAAGAATACCGACGTTGTCAAGCTTGACACGTCGCCCTACAGCGGCTCGCCGAAGGAGCGGCTTCTGATATGGTTTGTCGAGATCGAGACAGCCATCGCTGCGCGGGGACTCACAGACCCCGCGCTTCAAGACGCGTATGGCATGTCCAGGCTGGCTGGGCGTGCCCGTTCATGCGCCTTTAGCAAGCGCTTGGCCGACCCAAGCGCATTCTCGACTCTGCAGGACTTCAAGCGTGAACTCCAGATCGCGTTTGCGCCACCCGAAAATGAGTTTTGGGTGCGCGTGGAGTTCCTTCGTCTACGACAAGTACCGATGGACCTGCATGCATACGTGCAACGGGTCGGGTATCTGCTGTCAACTATTGTGACAGCCCCAGTGGATGCGACGACACAGCTCGCTGTGTTCATGGCCGGCCTACGAGATGGTCAGGTGAAGATCATGCTCTTTCGCAAAACGCCTGCGCCGCTGGACGACGCCATCAACGTGGCGTTGCGCGAAGCGTTTGGACTGAAGCAGTCCAACCTCATGGGTTCCGCGACCCACCATTCGGTCGCAATAATGGCCCGGAGCCGATGGACATCAACGCCATCACTCCGGGACTAGCGCGGGGACCAGAAACGTCGTGACACGTCGTGACTTGTCCAAGATCAAGTGTTTCAGGTGCCAGCGCCTTGAGCACCTGGCTTCAAAGTGCCGAGCACCTGCTCCGAGCAGCGGTGCTCAAGCTGCTTCCGGTGGCAACAGTGCCCGGAAGCAGAAAGCAAAAAACGAAGACGGTCAGTAGGCGCTGTCCGCCCTACCGACGGGCGAGCGGTGGTTGCTGCTGCCGACAGCAGCTGCCAGGGCCCCGCGCATCGCCCGCGGAGCGCGCCGTGATGTCTGCGCAGCTTGAGAAGAGAGCAAGTGGGCTCATCTTTCTCAAGCTGAAGGTGAAAGGACGTGCGCTACTCGACTCGGGTGCGCCGAACAATTTTGTTCGACGACGTGCTGTGAGTCGTGTTCGTTACACGACATTCTCGAATGGTGATGGAGGCGCCTCGACATATGGTCGAGTGATGCAGATGCCGAAGTGCTTTGCGCACCTCGACTACTCGGCATGCGGAAGGAGGATAAAGAGACCCTTCGTCCTCATCAACCTGGGTGACAGGTTCGATGTCATCCTTGGAACGCCTTGGCTGGCGAAGTACCAGCCATAAGTCGCCTGGGTGAAGGGCAGAGTGGTGTCGATCAACACCACTTCAAGAGTGGGCTGATCACCGATGATCATCATTGGATGCACATTGATCACGTGCATCTCCGCGATCGGACCCCAGCGCTCGTGGTGAAGCCGAGCGCTAATCAGAATGTGACAACGGCCGATGCAGTGTCATCGGTCTGCAAAAGGAAGGCCGCGCCCGGAGCAGTGCCCCCAACGAGCACGGGCCGGACACGTGCGTGAGAGCAAGTCTCCGCACTCGACTCCGACTTTCTGTGTCAAGAACGCCACGGGGGCGCATTGTTCACGCCTTCAACAAACTTAACGATGCGACCATCCCAGCACAGACGCCTATCCCACGCAAGGACATGGTCATCGCTGCCATGGCTGGGAGTACGGTGTTCAGTGCAAATGATCTGAAGGACGGGTTCTATCAGATCCGCATGAACGAGAGGACCATCCCTCTCACGGCGGTGAGCACCCCAAGCGGGATGCTCTGGGAGTGGCTCGTCATGCCGCAGGGGCTGAAGAATGCCCCTGCGACTTTCAACCGAATGGGCACGCAGGTGAGGAGACCCTGCGTGCATTTGCGAGCTCGTATTTTGACGACCTCCTTATCCCCCGTCGCGCTGTGGGTGACACGACCGAAGTCGAGATGCACCTGGAACATCAACGAGAGGTGTTCGTTGCGATGCGACAGCAGACGCGGTACGCCAATTCGACGAAGTGCATCTTCTTCGCGAAGGAAATCCCTGTTCTTGGAGATTTAGTGGGGGTCAACGGTGTTTGCGTCGATCCTGAGAAGGTCGACGCCATTGCTGCGGCCGGTTCCCCGCAATGAGGCAGTGGTTGGGTCTGGCCAACTACCTCCACAAGTACACACGATGCTACGCGGGCCCCGTTCAGCCGTTGACGTCGCTCCTGAAGAAGGATGCGGCGTGGGAGTGGAAGACCGAGCATCAAGATGCTTTCGAGCAAGTGAAGAAGAGCCTCCGTGAGCCTCCGGTGTTGGGCTTGCCGAATTTCGACAAGCCCTTCCGCGTGGTGTGTGATGCGAGCGACTATGCCATTGGGTGTGCGCTCATGTGACGCGCGGCAGGCGCGCGTCATCACGTACCAGTCCCGCCAGCTCAAGCCGGCGGAACGAAATTACCCAGTGCATGACAAGGAGCTACTCGCGATGAAGTACGCTATTGTTATGTTCCGAGTCTACTTGCTCGGAACGTCGAAGTTTGTGATCTACACGGATCACGTGTCGCTTCAAACGGCAACGCGGAGGCCCCATCTGAGTCAGCAGATGGGACGCTGGCTCTCGTTCTTCTCGGAGTACAACTTTGTTCTACGCTACAAGCCCGGCAAGCAGAACATCCTCCCGGATGCTCTCTCTCGGAAACCCGACTACGATCCTCGCGAGCACGAATTATCCGAAGCCGCACAGTGTTCGTGCATTCGTTTTCTTCGCTCGGAGTCGCTCGATGGAGCGACGCCCAGCACTGTCACACACGTGTCGAGCTCGTTGCGTGAGGAGATCATCGCACGTACCAGCACGATGGATTCTGTCGTGCGCTGCTCGGCACCTGTCCGAGCGCGCTTGGATCGCTACGCGCTCCAAAATAGCTAGCTGTGGTATCATGTCGATGCAGCCAAACAACCACGGGTGATTGTTCCATGGACGAAGACTTGCGCCTTCGTCTTATTTGGGAACATCACGATGTGGGAATCTGTGGCGCGAGAAGACGTTCCTCGCGCTGGCGCGCTCGTTCCACGGGCCCCACATGTATCGGTGGGTGCGGAAGTACGTCAATACCTGCGAGGTGTGCCAGCGCGCCAAGCCAGCACCCGCCATGTTCCGAGCGATTGTTGGAACCAACGGAGGTGACGCGTCTTGAACGAACGAATCGAGGCGCTTTGCCGACAGACGGCTGACGAGGTCGCGAGAATAGCGGCGGCACAGCGAGCGATGCAGGCGCATGTTGAAGAGCGCTGGTGGGACGGCGCCACCGTTGGCGCCGTCGATTGCTGCACCGCGCCACGCTCACGTGACGCCGCCCCCTGTCGCGGGGCGGCCGAGGATATTGCCAGCATATGGTTTGCTTTTACACCGAAATTTGGCAGGGTATGATAGCAAACGGGAAGAAATTCCAGCATATGAAAACGTTCTCGTCCTCTCCTGGCGAACACTCATCACTGGGGGCTGGCACAATTTGCCAAAGCCAGGGTGATTTCGTGTGCAAGGTTGACGCTGGGATAGGGGCATTGCAGCTTGAAACTTAGGAGTGTTGATCGGATTGGTACTATTGTACCGGTCCTGGTGAGCACCAGCGGCCAAGTGTTCGCGCTGGCGGCGGAGTGCTGGCCAAGCCGCACCAGCACCAGGGCGATGTGTTCGCGCCAGCAGTAAAATCTTTGTCACCCAAGGGCACACAATTTGCGCCAATTTGCGCCAGCAGCAATATCTTGGTCGCGCCACGACTAACGCCATGGTCAGTCATTCTTCTGGGATCTCCACCGACCGACAGCTCCAGTACGAAGCCTTCTGCTACAACAAGAACCTCGACAATTTTGTGCATTACATTTGAGTTATCACTCATTATTATTCGTGAAAACCGACGTCGTCTCCTACCAACAACGCATCTTCCAGCGTTCAGCAGAGGTACCGATACCTTGCATATCTGAGCAAGACAGGATGTTCTTTGACTGGTGTATCCATACTTGGCGTATGGTGCATGTACAACTCAAAGAACAATAGGACCAGGATGCCACAATTGTAGCTATCACGCTGGGTGATGTTGATACATCGCTGGCATTTCAAGCGACGTCGACGAAGTAGCCGAATATCTGGGATTAGGTACTTTGTCATCCACGCTTCAATCTGTTGGTATCTATCTGGATTGGCACTGGTAAGGATCGAACGTCGTAATCAATTCGAGACTGAAATCCATCACAATACCGCACCAGTGATCTGGATGATTGAAGTGCAGCGAAAACAGCAGCATAGGTTGCGCGCCATGCACTGGCAGCGAATCATTCGATGCCAGTTGCTGGATCACCGGTGTTGTTCCAAGTAGATCCACGTGCATCGAGTTCACATTCGTAAATGCAGGTGGAACAAACACAGCCAAAACGGGCGAATCACATTAAGCGCAGCAATCATAGCATCACGGTCAAGGCATTCTTGCGCACAGAAGCAGAGAGGCGACGCTTCCGCGGACGCAAGATTGATGCGCTTGATCAACGTCTTTGTGTACTCGTATTTTGGTTCTGTCTGGAGCCATTCAACAGGGGATTCCGGCAGACACGGCCCAACGTCCAACCATAGCAAAGCTACTTGCAGCAAGGCAAGCATTTCTTTGACAATGTTACAGGTGCGCATCAACCGCAACGCTGTGTGCGAATACGCCGTCTTTTCAATGAGAACTACGAGATCGCTGCGCGAAGTCTCGAGCTCCTTCGCGGCACGTAGTTGGCTTCGGTACTTGTCAACAGCTCCTTCAGCTCGCTTGATAGCATTAAGGCACAGAATGCTCGTGTTTTCTGCAAGTGGTGTGGCTTTCTTTCTGGTGTCGAGTACAACACGCGCTTTTCCATGTGCGTCAAATACGCTTATGGTCTTGATAAATTGGTGTGATAAGTTGTACGTCCGGCGACGGGACTGAAGAGTTTTGCAAACGTCACTAGAGAAAGGAGTTCTCCTGTGCGCTGGAAGTAGTGAAATTGGCGGTCATTATCCTGGGATGGCCTTGCTGTGTGGCACCTTCGTTTGGCACCGGCTGGCGCGTCAGGTGGCGTTTTGTTTGACTGTATTTTCCACCGCGGTCGTGACTCAAATTCAATCGATGGCGGCGGCGATGATCGTACTGGCGTCGGAAGTTCAAAGTCGTCGTCCGACGTTGGCTGCGAGAATCCGAGAACACTACCGGCGTCACTATGTTCGCCTCCGTGCCTCGACCTTCTTCTTCATCTTCTCGCTCTTCTGTCACATCTTCCTGCTTCTCATCTTGTTGATCTTCTTCGCCAGCTTCTGTCAGCACACAATCGTCTGTCCGCCTGCCATCTCACCATCTTGTGCCAGCGCACCATCTTCAGCCAGCGCACCATCTTCCGCCAGCGTACCATCTTCTGCCAGCGGCTGGGCTTCTACCAACGTGCAGTTTTCTGTCAGCACCGGAATCTGACCGGCTCGGATCAAACAGAGATACGCCACCAGGGATTCTTCTACCTATATCGACTACCCCCTTCGGCAATTTGGTTTGTCAGTACTCGCAGCCGGTTGAACCTTTCATGTGCACTCAACACGCGCAACTGGGGAGCTTCTACCATTGGACATGTATCGAATCCACTGTCCTCGTACTCCTCGGTATCTTCGGCATCTTTATCTTACTCTTCATCGAGATGAAATGACTGCAGTCGCCATCGATCGTTTACTTTCGACAATGGGATAATTTCCAGCGGATGCTCCTTACGACGAGTGTAGAGGACATGCCGACATGGCAGGAGTCGAGTCATCATGTATAGGCACGAGCAAACCCAATCCTTTCGTATTCACCGAGAACGCTTCCTGCACATCGCACACCATGACATCGCAGTCGTCTTCTATGTCTTCTATGTCTTTGTCAACATCGATCGAAATACTCGAATCACATCGCAATCTTGTCCGGCGAACCGAGAAGGGACTTCATAACTTCAATCTTCTTCTTGTACGCCGACTCCGAAGATGCGTACACGAGCGCCTTCACCGCCGACCGCATATTGCGATTTTGCCAATCTGTCATGCCGCACTTTGCCTTCCCGATCTCGTTGTGTAAATAGTAAATGACGTGCCACTGGCACAGCAGAACACGAGCATCTGGGAACGACCGTTCAATGACAGACATGAAGGTGAAATCATTGTCATTGACAATGATTTTACCTGCGTTCGCTCGCTTGAACTGATCACAAACGGTCTGAAGCGTCTCTCTGCGTCCGTCTACAATCAGACTATGCTGGGAACATATGCATTTTAGAAAATCATTTGAGTCCAGCACAGAATTTGCTGTCCTGCTTCCCGCAAATGATTTTCTGTCGTACCTGAACATGCTGGCCGGCGCCAAGCGCATCATAGATCATAAAGGAGAACAACTTATAGTTCGCGTTGTTCGTCGCGTGTGTAGCGTCAATCAAGACGACTTTCGGGAACTGGCTAACCATATGCCGCATGTGTTTCGTCTGCAGCGTCACAGCTTTGACCTTCTCGTTGTCGCTTGTGAAGACCCTGACAAAGAGAAACCGCTTAAAATCTTGCTCACTCGATCTTCAACATTCGGAAACTCAGCGTACTTCGCAGCCTTAATACGCGACAGCAAATTGTGGACATCTTTCATCGACGGCACTGCTTTTGAATGCTCCATAATGTAGGCCAAAATTCCATTCAGAGCAGCCCCATGCTGAGCCATAGTTGCGATGGTTTCGAGCGCTCGAGGTTCCTCAACTCACCCGCTCACCGGGTAGTCACCGAATCGGTCCTTGCTGACTTCGTGGTTATGAGTGGTGACTTGCTTGGTTATCTAAACGACCTACGACTTGTACGCATTGTTCCATTGCACCC
Source organism: Lagenidium giganteum (assembly GCA_002286825.1). NCBI lineage: Eukaryota > Oomycota > Peronosporomycetes > Pythiales > Pythiaceae > Lagenidium > Lagenidium giganteum. The sequence goes on from NSDO01000466.1 coordinate 20,112, forward strand.
AACCGTTTACCGGCGTACAAATGAATCCAAAAATCAATACATGCGATCAAAATTCGGGGTCCGGCAAACGATCTGCTGACAACATTTCCAGCAAACGATCTGCTGACAACATTTCCAGCAAACGATCTGCTGACCACATTTTTTGTGCTGCAATAGCACATCTGCTGCCAGCAAATGTCAATCTGGCATTTTGGCATGATCAAATAAATACCTTGGCGGGACACTGAATTGCACGATGGTGCTAGTGGCTGCGAATGTTGTTGGAACGTACTCGCGGGTTGCCGCCATGCGTGCAGCCGAAAACGTTCTGGTAGGAAACAAACGACACCGGGATCAACCTGCGAGACAGCTCGCTCTGGCGCCTTTGAGGCGAGTTACTGAATCGCGCTCGAATTTGTGCCTTGATCGCTGCGTTCCGAGCCGCCACAGTACCACCGGACTTGACGCTGAGTACCCTATTGGTTTCACGATTATATTGCGATTTCCTACTCATTTTAAAAAGCAATTTCCACTCACCCGGAATGTCCTTTGCGCGTAGCTTGCCAGATACCTCTGCAAGCTGGGCCAAGGGTCAAAGGAGCGTTGCTCCTGTGGTGGAGCGGTACTGAAAAGCCCGGGACCACTCGCCACACGTGTCAGGTGGGACCAGAACCGCGGCGGGTCCCAGAATCCGGTCTCATAGGTCGGTCCAGCGGGAAGATCCGGGCCGGGTGCGGCTCGGAGACCCGAGCCAACGAGTGAGAGAATCCAGGCCCGGCGCGAGCGGACCCCGCAAGCGGGAAGCACCAGGGTGCATGCGACATGGCGCAGGTGACGACAGAAGAATATCCTGACACGATCCGATGCGTGTGTGGATCCAAGATCGAGAGGATGCTCAGAACAGCCTCATGTTCCAAGGCTGGCGGCTAACCAAGTGGATTCAACTGCGGCGAGCATGGAGAGCTCTGACGCCTTCCATGCTGCCAAGCATTGATCAAACAGCCAAGGTTCACTGCTGCCAATCAGATGAGACCAAGTGTTGGGTGGAGGCGATGAACGAAGTAGGCGGATCCAGTGCCGTCGCAGCACCAGCTACAGCTGTTGGAGCTGACGCCATCGTCATTGGCGAGGTGTACATGTCAGGGTTGCTGTGGAAGGGTTCTCGAGTGCTACGTGGATGAAGAACAGTGCATCGCATTGACATCTGTGCGGTTGCTGCAAGGCGGGAGCACAGGGCTGCTCGTTGCCGGCATCTTCCTGTGCTCGAGCGGTATCGGTGCATCGAGTAGGTGCTGGTAAGCGTGGCCACTGCGGTGGCGAAGCGAGGGACTTGGTGGCCTGCGTCGGCGTGATCGTCAGGTGCAGATCACCAGCAGACGCAACGCTGATGCACGAGCATCAGTGCATGAGGTGTGAGACTCCCACACTGGATCCAGCCGCGTGCAGCTGTCAAGAAGAGTGCGAGTAGTGCGGTGTGCGGGCATGTCATCACGATGCGAATGGTCCCAGCAGGTTGCGGGAGATGTTGGGCGAGTGGGAGTGGCACCGGCCGACTGAATCCAGTTGGATCCGGGTCAGCGGGAACAGTCTAAGTTGGGTGAGGCTGGTTCCTGGTGGTTACATGTTTCTCTGCATGTTTTTGATAAGTAGGATTATATTAGTAGGTATAATAGTGCGCCGACGGCTCGGAGCCGTCGGCGGTTGCATTTGTAGCAAAGCTAACCACCGGGCGACCGGTGGAGAATAACAGTCCGAGTTTTGCTTTGTCCTGCACAAGCGCCGCGCCTGCGAGGGAAGTGTTTTGGCCCCGCCGCGCCGCGCGTGCAAGGTAAACTCTAGAGCGTGCCGCCGTGAGGGAAGTGTTTTGGCCCCACCGCGGACACAGCTTCTGACACCCGGCCTCACAACCCGGGTGCCGCTCGAGGCTCACTCAAGTCACTGCATCCTCTAGGAGGGTGCGTGGGTCTCCGAGCCCACCGTAAGTATTGGACATTGCGTGCACTACGAAGAGGAACCAGCGTGGATCCAGTCACAGGGATCCCGCTGCAAGCGAAGTACTACCCTAGAAGCTACGCCAACATTGCTAGCGGCCGAAGACCATCCGTCCGTTAGAGCTGAAGACCCAGAGGATCCAAGTAGCCGAAGACCATCCGTCTGCTCCTCCAGGTCCAAGCACCCCACTTCAACCAGTCAACCTAGCGTCGATGAACACCAGGCGTCAGTCTGAGGAGCCAAGAACTGAGGACCCGCGCACGTTTAAGATGTCGAAGACCAAGAAGAAGGCCCAAGACGCCGAAGAACGTGCCGGTTTTGTGGCAGAGAGCGGCCTAGTCCCCACGGACAAGGCCAGCCCTCCACCACACTCCACCTCCGGAACGAAGACAGGATTTGGCAGCGCCTCGACAGAAGTTGTAACAGACACTCGGCGCTTTCGGCGGTTGACGGAGCTGGATTCGGAAGCTGAAGCATCGGACTCGCTGGCATCGGGCTCCACGGTTGTAGACGACGACGAATGCGTTCCAAACTTGTCGGAGCGCAGGACCCCTCACGTTGGGATCTTTGCCGCGTGCTTGGCGCCAACGTACGAAGATGCTTTGATGCACGTCGGCATCGACGCTGTCACGATCATGTAGAATGATGCGACCCCATGCGTCCACTCCGGGGTAGCTCGAGTCACGTTGGTTGCGTCGCGGCGAACTCAAGTCACGACGCTGAACTGGAACTTCACGCCGGTCTTCGTCGCCTTCGTCTTTAGCGTGTCTGAGTCGCTCGAATGTTATTCTCGTCGAGGATGGTCCACAACGGACCACCTCCACCAAGCTCATTCACCAAGTCCAGCGTGACGACGAGAGATCGCTTGTCACGCGTCAGTTGCTCGTAGTCGCGAATGACGCGCGCGATTGGCACGCGTCTCCCGTCGGTTGCTTCTTCGATTTTCTGGACCGCTCGATGCAAGAGCGATCCTCGCACGTTACAACACCCAAATCCAAGCACCTTCGCGGCTGAGATGGAAGGTGCACAAGTCGCGGAATTCTCCCTCTTCTGAGCCGCTCGGTGAGCGACTCCGTGCACTCATCGTCGTTCTTCGCTTGGAACCAACTCGGGGGTTGGTCAGTAGCACGTGCGCGCTGATGCAGTCCAGTCTCAACAACCCCACTGTCATACGCCAGTTGCCCAAGTCAAGCGCCATCACGGCCTCGCTTTCTGCGCCATCCTCGCCCACCTCCGTGACTCGCACTTTAAGAGGGGGGTGATGTAATGGACCATTTGGTCCCATCACATGATTGGCTGAAATGCTGGACATTATCAGCCAATGGGGTTCTTCAGTAGGAATAGATTTATATATTACATATGTAGGACATGTAGGTTTTGGTTTATTTCTTAGTAGGATAACCCAACAATGTATTCAGTTCAGGTTTTGCCGTCTGCCACGCACGTCTTACGTCAGCCACCCGTGAGGACAAGGGAGCTAGGACGTAACCTCGCTCAAGCAGCACGCTTCCTCGATTTGCACACAGTGTACACTGTGGTAACGGGATTGATAGTCCCGTTACATCGACCGACGCATCAACATAATATGGGCGTACGTAGCGAAGCAAAGCAAGTCCAAGAAAAGCAAGGAACAGCTGCGCGAGCGACTGAAGTCGACCTGCTCAGATTTCCCGACCGACTGCCCGGGCATGACTTAGTGAGTATCAGAACGAAGAGTATTCACCAATCTATCTTTGCGTATCTGCAGCTCCACAAAGTTCAGCTCTTTCACGGCGATGTTCGCGACAACGGCGTTCTTCAATGGTTAGAAATGAAGGCGTTGACACATACAATCTCGTCTTCATTGTGTCCTCGACATCGCTCGCGCTGTGGTCGCTGGTACTGTACTGTAGCTCCCTACATGTGTGTGCATTGAAAAATCTGTGTCAAATTGTTTCTTGTGTGGTATCTAATAGTCCTGTGTGCTCGCGACGCGCTCTCGATCTCGAGCATATGCACAAATGGATTCACTTGCCTTTCAGTTGCACACGACTGCACCTCAGAGACCTCGTAGCTGCATCCACGCAGACTTGGGGAATGTAAATAATGAGTCCTCGATAGGCGCGCATGTGACATTGGTGTCGTTGATCACCTCGAAATCTGGCTTGCCTGTGCAATATGGAGTGCCGGCCACAGCGAGTTTGGACTTTGCTGAATGCTCTCTGAGGTCGACTTTCTTCACTACGTTGCACTGCAGTGAAATGATGAGCAGCCCTGTTGCATTTGCCAGAGAAGGAACCTCGGCGATCTGGTTGTTTGCGAGGTTCACGTAGGTGGGTACTGGATCTGAGAAAAAAGTGGCGGGCAAAGCGGTGAGGTTGTTGTCGGCTAGCGAAACCTCCTCGTGGGCGACGAATAGAGCAGGCAACGTCGTAAGGCCGCAGTTGTTACACTGCAGAGAAGTCATCCGACGGGGCCAGTGCCTTTGAAAGTCTTCTGGAAACTCTGCGAGCCGCGTGTCCGTCATAATGAAATAGTCCAGAGATCCCGGCAAGTGGTCGTGCAGCAGCCCTGGTGGCAGAAAGTGATCTAATGGTGCCAAGCTAGACTCGACGATGACAACCCTTGTGACGTGTGGATTGTTGACGGCGTCCAAACCAGCCTCTTCATCCCACTGAGCTATCGTAGTATTGTAGAACTCGAGAACGTGGAGTCGAGACATACCTTGTACAGACCGAGGCATTTCAAGCCAAGAGCAATGCGCGAAGGTGATGGCGTTCAAAGAAGCTGAATCCATATCTTCAAGCATTTCTGCAATATCATGTGCGCTTCCAGGCATGTGTGCATTCTTGCAGTCGACAAGTAGAACTGAACAAGCCACGCGGCTTTCGAACCACGGGTGGAGAAAGAGCTGGCAACCGGGAATTGCGTTTGTCGAAGGCGACAGCAGCGAATGCACGTCCACAATCAACACAATACAACCACATAGAAGCAACGCAACGTGAGCAAAGAGAATAGATGGAGATTTGTGTTTCGTCGCAATCGGGACCGAGGAGAGCGTATTCGCCGACCATTTTGACCGTGATTGTCGATGAATCAAACTCTTGATATCATGCATTGAATGCAATAACGTGAGAGCGGGGAGATATTGCGCAACGCACGAGATCCAGGAATTGACAAACATGACGCTGAGTTCCGCTTGAAATTGAACATACCAAACGGGATCGTGAAATAGCAAGTCAATGCTTTGAGGTGGTCGAAGAAAAGTCAAGAATTGCGGAACAAGAACCAGCAGGGGCACGATGAAGCTGACGATGAGATCGACGATTGCGTCCACGAGCAGGCAAGCCAACCGCACCGACACTCTACCGCGATTCTTGCCAAACACTTGCAGCATTGGCGTCGATATACAGTTGATCACGAGTAGCCCTGTCATCAGTCGATTGAGCGATGGCCTTGCAATGGTCCGTGTAAAGCGATAGCACTGAACACACTGCATCGCGATGGTCAAGCCTTCACGAAGAAGAAAGGCTGCTTCAAATCTGCGTCCACGTACACCAATAGAGTCGAGTGTGCTGGTGATTATCGATTTGGCCCACCCAGGCGACTTGACATGGGCGGAGAGGTGCTTGACACCAGGAGACACCAGCGAGATCGACCGTCGTGAGTGGAACAAGATGTCGGTGACGCAATACCAGTGCAGAGAGGCACAGAATCCTGATAGTACGGCCGACACCATCGCCACGACAGGGTTAAACTCTATCGCCAGCATACGCGCAGCATCGAGAAACGACACGTTCGGAAGGAGCAAGTACGAGTACATCCCGGAGAGAGCCAGCGAGCTCGTACCAACCATGACGTGTACGAGAAACATCGACGCCCATAACAGGCAGCGAGCTTGCTCTGATGAGGAGATAGCGATGCTCGACGCGATAATTTGAAGCTCCGTAAGCGTTCGAGTGAATGCACGAGATGTGGCTCTCCGCGGTGGCGGAAGCGTGTCTGCAGTCCAGGCGCCAGTGATAACACCGACTTCGATGCCATGTCCCCACGTTGATCACGCACTCACATCGTCTCCTGCAGAAGACAACGCGCCGGGGCCTTGCCTCCTTGGAAGGAAAGTATTAATGTCAGCAACCATCTAAGCTTAGCCTAGCCGACACGTCTTCCCCTTAAACCGCAGACGTGACGAGGTGTCGCCGCCAATGCTGTCACATCGAGCTCTCGAACTCGGTTACGTTGCATCGCGAGTGGCAACAGTCCGGTCGCATTGATCAATGAAGGTTCTTTGTCGATCTCATTATTGTTCAGGTTGATGCGTTTTGGCTCTGGCGCTGCAAAGAACGAGTCCGGCTAATTGATATCTACCAGGGACGTCTTGTAGCTCACTTGAACGTCGATGAAGCTGGCTGGAAGCATCGTGCGGCTACCGTTGTTGGAATCGAAATCACCATGAAACTCACCAAGCAGCGTGTCTGCTATGATGAGATAATTCAACGCAGGTGGTAGATGGCCATGCAGTAATCCAGGCAGAAGCATATCGTGCTACCCAGCGGCGCTAGACTGGACTGAATGATGAGCACTCTTGCCGGCAGCTTCGTCCCATCGAGCAATTGTGCTATTGTAAGAACTCGACTACGAGAAGTCGAGACATGAATTAAGAAAATTGAGCGAGGAATTTCGAGGTGTGGGCAGAGCGCAAACGTGATGGCGTTCACTGCCGTCAGATCCATCTCATGCGTAAACGCTTCGATCTCAGGCGCACTTCAAGTCATCTGGTTTCTCTTACAATCGATCATAATCACGGAGCAGGTAATACCGGTTGAGAGCGAAGGATGCACGAAGAGTTGGCAGCCATCGGCGTCCTTTGTCACTGAAGACCTTAAGTGCAAAGCAAGAATGGCACCCGCGTACGAATCACCCAAGTTGAGCTACCCGGGTTGGATGATGGTGTGTGTGTGGACGGGAAACGATTCCGTCGCGCTTTTTTTCGGTCCCTTCCTACGAGCCAAGCTCTTGATGTCGTTCATTGTTCGCGATAGCATGATTGCAGGTTCATACTGAGCCGCGCAGGAGAACCGGGTTTCTGCCACATCGGTAACAAAATGTCAGCAACGCAGTACCAGTGTAAGAGCCCACAGAACGCAGACAAAATCGCTGCGGAAGTGCATAGTGCTCGGTGCTTTGAGGCTGGCCAACGAGTTGGATCCCTCGTGTCTATTGTTGATGAGGCTCCCTGGATTGGTTCGCTGGTGCATACTGCCGGGGCTGGAGTCTCACGGATCGCCGTGTCCACGAATCCTGCGCAGGGCCCGCCGCAGCACTAATTTCCAGCCACGGGAGCAAGAATATCTGGCACGATCGCCGATGGACGCGCGATAGAAAACCAATGTACAGCAAGCACAAAGCACCCGTGTGGCAGCAATAGAGCTTGCGCTGCACAAGTTGCTCGTGATCTGTACGTGAGGACCTTCTGCGCAGAAAGAAGTCGGCTTCGCGACGTGTTTGTGCGCTCTCGACCATGAAGCAAGTTTTTGATCTCGATCATTGGTCGCAGAAGCGGCCATGCCGACGTATATTGAGCCACGCACGAGATCCAGTTGTTGATGAACATCGTGTTCAACTCGCTGTGGACTGTCACGTACCAGATCGGAAATTTGCGGACTGATGATAGCCAGTGGCAGTGCAAACCTAACAGCGAGATCAATCAGCACGCCAGTCGAACGCGAACGACGCTCTGCTCCCGCTTAAATGCCTAATGAGTGGCGTCGACTTGATAACCAGCAGAACCACCGCGAGTCGGTTGGTTGATGGTCTGGCGACTGACGCACTGATTCGATAGCACTGCACGGTCTGTGCACGTGGACGGTTGACCGCGCGTCGCTGGTGTCGCTGCATCGCCATGGTGGTGGCAGCATAATTCCTATGCAAACAGGCGCACAACCCTGAGAGAATTGTTGCTGCAGCTGCCACCACTGGAACGAATGGAACGGCAAACATCAACAAACCAATCTTTTTAATCACGAGCAAGTACGAAGCATGAGAACACCAGCGAGCTTGTGCCAATAGTGACATGAACGACGAGCATCGACGTCCAGAGGATGCGACGTGCCAACTGGGAGCGCGAGATTGAGACGCTTTGCGAGTACATATGAAGCTCAGTCAACACAGATGTCGTCTGGGATTTTCTCGCACTCGGATGCCTCGGAAAGTGTCAATGGACCACGCAAGGTTGTTTCGCGGTGATGGCATCCCTTATACTGAGTGAGCGGCTCTGCCTTCTCTCAATCCTGGAGATGCTTGGTGTGCCAACCTGCTCTCGCAGTTCGAATGAGCTCAATACAGCCAGCAATGAGGCAAATGCGAAGCAGAGGTTTTCTTCGCCAGCTTGCGCTAGATTGCAAGCTGGCGAAGAAAATAGCGATATTTCCACGGCGTTATCCTATATTCACTGGTCCCTGTGTGACTTGTTAGTTGCATATGATTGAGGAACTGAGCTAAGAGCGCCTTTTGTATTCCGTTGCAACTACAAGACTGTCATGTATATTTACCTGCTCCCGTCTTCCAACCACCACCAGGTGACCAGGTAGTGAACGGGCACCGTAGCAGCGAGCAATGCAGAATGTTCTCTGCGTGCACAGTCGACGGCGGCTCAGGATCTCAATCCATTCCGCGCAACGCTGCCCACGCTGCGTTTGGGAATTCGAACTGCACATCGTCGAGGAGCGCACACGTCACATTCGCGTGGCTCATGATGACTTGCACCTCTGGCTGACCACCACAGAAAGGTGCGCCTCCGATTGCCAGAGTCGTCAGCGATGTCGGCAACGCGGTCACGTCGAGGTTTTCGATCATATTGCGCTGCATGGATAATGTCACGAGACCTGTTGCGTCCATCAACGACGGCACGTGCTTGATCTGGTTGTTGTTGATGTTGATGCGCTTGGGCACTGGCGCCGTCGTCAGGTTGTTGTTGGCCAGCGACGTCTTGTAGCTCACTTGGGTGGTGAAGTAGCTTGGTGGCAACGACTTGAGACCACAGTTGTTGCACTGCAGCGATCCCATTCGACGTGGCCATTTGGAATGAAAATCGTCGGGAAACTCGGGCAGAAACGTGTTGCTGATGACAAAGAAATCCAAGGACTGGGGCAGGTGGTCGTGAAGCAGTCCTGGCGGCAGTGTGTGACCCAAAAGCTTCAGATTCGACTCAATGATGAGGACACGAGTCACCGTTGGGTTGTTGGTGGCATCGAGGCCGGCTTCTTCGTCCCAGTTAGCAATGGTGGTGTTGTAGAACTCGACGACAAGCAACCTGGGCATGTTTTGCAGAGAGAGAGGCATTTCGAGGAAGGAACAATGAGCGAAAGTGATGGCGTTGATCGCCGATGGATCGAAATCCTTGATGAAGTCTTCGATTTCAAGCGCACTTCCAGCCATTTCTGCTCGCTTGCAGTTGACCATCACGACAGCACATGCCACTCGAGTTGCAAACCACGGATGCAAGAAGAGCTGACAGGGCGTGGCATCGATACTGGCCGCTGGGGCTGTCGCAAGGGAATTCATGTGGACGATGAGTATCAGCAACGCATACAGAATCAACACAAACTGAGCAGCACGAACAGAACGTGGTTTGTGACTCACTGTAACTCGCGGAAGCACAGTCTCATTCAAGGCTGTGTGTGCTTGCGGCCGCAGTCGGATCAAGCTCTTGATGTCGTCCATCGACTGCAACAGCGTCAACGCCGACACGTTCTGAGCAAGACAAGAGAGCCAGGTATTGATCAGCATCATGTTGAGCTCGCTGTGCAGCTGGGTGAACCATACTGGATTGTCGAACAACAGATCGATGCCTCCAGGCGTGTGTACAAGCAGCAAAAATTCAGGGAGAATGATGACCAAGGGCACGACAAAGCTCACGCAAAGGTCGACAGCAGCATCCACCAACAGGCACGCCAGTCTCACCAGCATAACGCGACTTTTGTGGCCCAGGGCTTGTAGCAACGGCGTGGAAATGCAGTTGAGGATTAACAGCGCCGAGACAAAGCGATTCAGCGATGGTCTCGCAACCAACAAGCTGAAGCGGTAGCACTGCACTGACTGAACAGCAACTGACAGCACCTCGCGCGCGAGGAAAGCTGATTCAAAGCTGCTTCCACGCACAGCAATTGCGTCCAACAGGATTTTCAGCGACTGCTTGAGTTGCCATGTGCGCGGTGCCGTGGCGTCTTCTTCATCGCGGAACGTGGACACTGATTTGCCGACTGCGCGGTCTTCGTGCTTCACCCAGTGTCGAATAATGGCAACAGCATGATACCAGTGCAAGCATCCACAGACTCCCGACAGAATCGCCGACGCCAACGCCACCGCTGTATCGTAATGCACCGACAGCATCCGAGCGACGTCCATAAACCAGGCTGTGCTGAGCACCAAGTACGAATACAGTCCCATGAACACCAACGAGCTTGTGCCGACTGTGACGTGGATGATGAGCATGGAGGTCCAGAGGACACGCCTAGCATGTCGTGATCGAGAGATTGCCAGGCTTTGGGCATGGATGCGCAGGTTTGTGAAGCTGCGCGCGAGAAGTCCTGGTGGGGCGTCGACACGGGACGCCCAGTGCTCGATGCGGCGCTGCGTTGGCTTCATATTGGCGGCACTGGCGGTGTGCGTGCGTGCGTGCGTGCGTGCGTGCGTCGAGTCGGGTCCTAGTCGGCCGTATTTGTCGGCCAAGCGCAGCAATATAGTGTGAAATAGCTTCATAGTCTGTGGCTAGGTAGGAGAGAGGCATGAAACCAATTCCGTTCTACCGTTTGAGATTTGAGTCCCTGCGTGTTCCAACCCTGAGAGCAACTAAGTTGCTCGGTTGATGTCTAGGTTGCTGTCACTACTTGGACATTGACCGAGCTTTCAACGTCAGCAACAGTCAATCCATGCCACGGAATGCCACCCACGCTGCCTTTGAGAACGTGAAAAGCGCATCGTCCAGAAGGACGCATGTCATGTTCGCGTGATTGACCACTTGTACACCGGATTGGTCTCGGCAAAACGGTGTGCTGCCCACGGCTAGTTGCGTGAGTGAGTGACGCCGGCAACGACGTCACATCCACCGTCTTGACGAGGTTGCGCTGAATCGACAGAGTCACGAAACGCGCCGCGTTGATCAGCGACGGTACGTGCTTGATCGGATTGTTCCTAAGATTGTAGCTCACTTGTGTGGCGAAGAAACTCAGCGGTAGCGTCGTGAGCCTGCGGCTGTTACACTGCAATGCCGCGATTCGATGCAACCACTTGTCGTGGAAATCAACCGGAAATTCGGGCATCAGCGTGCCGCTCCAGATCAAATAATCCAAGGATTGCGGCAAGTGGTGGTGCAGCAACCCACGTGGCAGTTCATGGCCCAATGGCGCCAGACTGGACTCGATGATGAGTACTCGCGTCGCAGTTGTCCCATTTAGCAATGGTGGTGCCGAAGAACTCGACGACGACGAGGCGAGACACGTCTTGCAGAGAACGCGGCATTTTGACATGTGAGCAATGCACGAAGGTGCTTGCGTTGCCAGCAGTTGGATCCATGGAGCGAATGTAGTGCTCGATCTCACTACAGTCACACGCGAGTTAATCTGATTCAAAGCTGCTGCCGCGAACACTTATCGAGTCCATCAACGCAGTCACAGATTTAGCGCGTACCTCATTAGCTCCGCAAATCGACAGTGATTTGACTGCTTGATGTGAATCATGCTTCCTCCAGTGACGAACAATGGCAACAGCATGATACGAGTACAAACATCCATAGACTCCCGACAGAATCGCCGATGCCACCGCCACCGCAGAATCGTAATGCACCGACAGCATCCGAGCGCCGTCCGTAAACCAGGCTGTGCTGTCCCATGAACACCAACGAGCTTGGGCCGACTGTGACGTGGATGATCAGCATGGAGACCCACAGCACCAGTCTAGCACGTCGTGATCGAGAAATTGCCACGTTTTGGTCATGGATGTGTGGGAACGCTGTGAAGCCTCGGGTGATCGATCGAGGGGATGCATCGACGCAGAATGCCCAGTGCCCGACGTGGCGCTGGGTTAGCTATATATAAGAGACACGAGCGAACCTGCTGCAAGGCTCGTGACTGCAAGTCGGATCGTAATTTCGGATGGCGAGGGTCGGGAGCGTGTTGGTTTAAGTCGCCAGAATTATCGCTCTCACACAGGAGCCCAAGACGAGGAACAGCTGGAGATGGCGACCAGGTGGATCAGTTCGGTGAATTCCGACCAACACCACTTACATCGGATGGTATCGGTCTTCAATCTCACAACAGCTCGACGTTTTCGTCTCCGAGGTTGGCGTCTGGTGTGTGCGAGGCAGCTACAGGAGGTCAACGAGCTCGTGAGCGTGAACTCGAGTGCTTGTGTTTGTGCAGATTGCTCGTAAGGCAAACTGGGAATCGTAGCCTGAATACCAAATGCTACTTGTCTTCTGTTTCAGCAGTGATTTTATTTATCATACTAACTTATCGGCTCTACGACGACACGTGTGAGATTGTGATGAATCTACCAGTGCGCCTTGACGGTTGAGTCGTGTATTGACGTGACCGCGGGGAAAGGCATGCTATCCGGTGTTAATCCTCGATCACCAGCTTCAATCTGGAATTCTACGTGGGTGGTGACCACGTGCTTGTACCATTCTCGCTGCTCTCCCCACGGATCTCGTCGTGGTAGCAGCAACTTTTCGTTTACCAGGGCGTCCTCGATTAGCTCGTAGAGCCCCAGTGAACGTGGAGACGCCGCAAGCGAGTCCAGGACCTGCTCCAGGTCCACGTATTTCCATCGCACGCATGACAGCAGCGAACGCATTTGGTCGTGCGAGTACGTGTGTCGCTTGTCAAACAGCAAGTGATGCAGAGCCTGCAATAGCGCTGTCTCGCCCTCCGGGATCCTCAACCGATCACTTCTCAATAGCATCACCAGCGTGTCGACAGGTAACCGATCCAGCGTCTTTCGTGCGTGCTCGTCGTAGAACACAGTCGACAGCAGCAGGTAGTGATACAGGTTGCACAGCATTGTCGACCAGATAAAGAAGTTGCCACAGAACGTCGCGCGTACGTATTGCACGCCTTCGTCTTCTCTCGCTAGTGGCGTGGGGCTACCCACAAGAACGTTCCACACGCCAAGTGTCTTCGTCGAGTTGGTGAAGCGGATCGGTACAGTGCGTTCGTACCGAGTTCCAACCACTGAGCATCGAAAGCCCACCGAAAGTTGCCCACGTAGCGTGAAGGACGCGCTGGATGTTGTCATGTGACCGCTGTCGTTTGGGAGCTGCACCACGCGCCACTGCATGAGCTTGGCCCATTCAACACTGTAGCGCACTTGGAATGCATACGGTCCGAACGTGAACAGCGTTGCTGGTCGAATGTACGCATCGACACCAGAGACATCGACGAGTGGGAGTTGGATGTATGGGCTCCATGACGCGTGTTGGTGGTGCAGCTCAACGAGCGAGATCGGTGCACGGGTGTCGAACCGCCGCCCGAGGGTCCAGCGCATCCAGGTTTCTAGTTCATCCACCAACTGGGTCCAGACCGTCATGTGGCGCACGTAGTTCATGATGCATAATGCCGTTTGTGTCAGAATGCCTTCGTCCTCGATCGCTGCGAGCGTCGTGACAGACAAAACTGGATGCCTGCGGTTCGCTGAGGCCGTCGCCACGCCATAATTCGCGATCCAGCGCAACAGCAACCGCACAAAGCGCTGTCGCTTGTGTTCCAGGCGCAGCGTGCTGCTGAAGATGACGAGGTCGAGCCAATCATGCACGCTTAGTTGCTCAATCGCCACCGCCAACGCCCTGTACAGCAGCTTGTCTCCCAGCGCTAACCACCGCAGCAGACGCACCACATTCAAACCCTGCTGACCAGGACGCAACACGACGTCATCCGTGTGCCAGAACTCAACCATGGACGCCACAGCCTGGGGATCCGCATTGCACAGCTCCACCTCCAGGTCGCGTGCACTGCCTTGCACGTCGTCAGAGGGGTTGAAAAAGTGGACGCTGCTTGAGCGCGGACTCGACACAAACCCCTTGTGCTCGCAATGCATGACGCAGACCACACACGAGGTCTCGCAGCCACCTGGCTGCTCTGCTGGCTTGGCCTTCGACGTCAATGCACACAGCGTGGTCATGCGAGGTCTTGTCTCATGGCTGGGATCATCATCGTCATCGTCGCCATCGCGCATCTCAATGTCTTGGCTCCCCATCCAGGCCTTCAGTTGCAAGTGGAACGGCGCTGCTGAAGCGGCAGCAATGTCCTCGAACGTCTGGGTGTGGTTGTCGTCATGTTCTGGATGCACGAGTCGGTCAATGAGTTCCCAGAGTCGCCGTGAGCGCGCTGCCAGCAGCTTCCAGTGCACGCGAAACGCGCAGTGCTGCACGTGCAGCAGCACATATGGGCCATGTGGGTGCGACTCCATCACTTGTCTTGTGGGAGGACACTCACGGCGCGACGGTCGCCATGCGCCGCAATGCGCAGCACCGTGCTGGTCAAGCCATGACAGAACGCTCCGACTGCAGCGGCGGGTTCGCATAATTACCCATATGTGTGCCAAAAAATCCGATATTAGCGATATTGAGCTATCATCTTTTGAGAAATTACCACATGCGATGCGATGGACCATCACTCCGACGATTTTGTGGAAAATGCGCTGCGGGACGCGTGCTGATTGGACAGTGACGGTCGTGACCATCATTGGGAGCACTGCCCAACGGTGACGACTGACGTCACTTGTTGATTGACGGTGCATGGGCAGCACCAACATGGACCAACGACAACCCAAGTGACCACCAGTTAAACGGATTCTGAATTGGAAAACAGTTAGAATTCTTGCGTTGTGGCGCGCTCCAGCACGCCCTTGCGACTCGTCATGGAGCGCACGTTCTCGTCGTCTTCGTGTTGCTCTGCGCTGGTGCGGCTCACGCCGGCGCTGCTGCGCTCATCGCTTTGGTCTTCGTCGTCTTCGTGGATGGCCATTCCTTCGCGATACTTCATCAGGTTGCGCTCGACAAACGGCGACGTCGTGCGATACTGGTCGGCCACCCAGATGCGCAACGTCTCGAGGAAGCGTCCGTCGCCGTCGCTCACGGATCCCTTGACGACGCTGCGGACTTCGGCGGCGTTGTCGCTCTCGAGCTCCCATTCAGTTTTGACTTCAATGTCTTCGCGGTCGCTGCAGACGATCATGAGCAACGGCACAAACTGTTTGCGCACGTCGCGACGAATGTTTGGGATTTCCAGGGCGCGTGCCTGGAGATCGCGCGAGTTCTTGCCGTTGACGATGTCCGCCAACCAGTTGAGGCAGAAATTGAACTTGCGCAGGTTGGAGCGGCAGATCTCGAAGCGCATGAGCTCCAGCAGGTCGACTTCCGACGCCAGGCGTGGGCAGCGTGCCAGCACAAGTTCCTGCACGCGGTAGAACAGCTCGTCCGAGTTCTCCAGACCGTGACCGCCGAGCGAGTAGCAGCTTTCGCACAAGTCGAAGCCAACGCACGTGGCACACGAATACCGAGGACCGACGATCGGCGTCATCTTGCAGAACTGGCAGCTCGTACCTTCGTGGACGAACTTGGTGTTTGTGAATTTGGCCGCCACGCGCTGCTTGGCGTTGGTCACCATCGTGCCCATCAGCTTCTTCGTCTTGGCCGTCAACATGCCGTTCGGAACGCTTGGTACGCGCCACTTCTTTCCAGCTCCCAAGAGGTTGCCAGGCAGGATGGACTCACTCGTGTGGCCTGTGTCGGTGCCAGTGCCTTCTTCGCCAGTGGATTGCTGGTGTTCCGAGGCAGGTTGCTCTTCCTCTTCGACAACCTCTGGCTTCGACACGTACGCAGCCTTGTTCTGCGAACTGAGCACCCGCGGCGTGTGCGCCACCAACTTGCCAATGTCTTCAGCCGATGGACCGAGGAACATGTGATCGCGACCAAAGCGCTTCTCGTTGGCAGGCGTGCCCGTGCACGACTGATCGCGTGGCTCCAACGTCAATCGGACATCGGTCACCAGCGTGCGGCGCTGCAACGTGGCGTACGTGACTCGAATGTCCTTGTTGGCCTTGAGCACTGGCAGCAAGAACTCTTCCAGTTCCTTCTGTCCATCGACAGGCAGTCCACGCACCACGATCTGCGACTCCTTGAGCTCGTGTTGGCTGTGATCCGTCTCCAGCGCGTCGAGCAACACACGAGTGGCGCCTTCCTTGGCATCATACGGCAAGCGATCAATAAAAGCCTCGAGACGCTCACGGTCGTATTCCAAGGACGGTGCGCCACGAATGTGCTTGTTGTCTTCCCAGTCCTTGAGGATGTAATCGAGCGTCGGGTCTTCGCGAGGCAGCAAGCCACTCGTGATCGGTGGCGGCGTGCCTGGTGGCGTGTCTGGCAAGTCGCCCTCCTCGTCCTCACCGCCATCTTGGCTTGGTCGCAAGCGGTGCGTCGGTCCAAAACCAACGTCTGGGTCCACGCCACGTGCAGCACCTGAGTGCTTGCGCGATCGCATATCCTGGAGCTGCTGCTCCAGCTCCACGATCTTGTCCTGTTTCTCCTTGAGCCGCTCCACTTGCGTGTCCTGCTCGTTCTTGAGCGACTGTTCCAGGCTCGCAATGCGCTCCTTGTGCGCCGTCATCTTGTCTTCCTGCAGGTGCAGCGACATTTCCTTGCGGTCCAAGTCCTTGAGCAGCATGCTGTTCTCCGACTTGAGCGTGGCGATCTCGTTCATCAGCCGTTCCTTCTCCGTGGCGCGTTCCTGACGCTCCTTTTCCAGCGCGGCCACCGCCGAGTTCTCCGACTCGCGCGCAGCAATGCCGTTCGACGCCGACGCCTCGAGCAACTCCGCCCCGGCCACCGCCGCCGCGGGCAGGTCCTTCTTGGCCGCCAGCCTGGCCGCCGAGTCCAATCGCGACGCGCGGGCCTTCTTGTTGGACGCCTCCAGCGCGCTCACGAGGCCGCGCAATGCCTCGCTCTCTTCCTCCTTGAACTTGACTTCCTGCTGCAGGAACGCGACCTGTTTGTGCGCGGCGTCGAGCTTGGCCGTCTCGAGCGACAGCAGCTCGTTCTCGCGGAAGATGTACTCGAACTTCTTCTTCCAGCGCGCCAGGTCCTTCTTCAAGCTGATGTAGTTCTGCTCGTAGATCTGCAGCTCGCGCAGCTTGGTCGCCAGCTCTTCCTGTGTCGCGCGGAGCTGCTCCTGCGTCACCTGGCGCTGCGAGTAGCGCAGCTCATTGCTGCTAAAGCGGTGCGTGTTGGCGTCGTCCAGCGCCATGGCGGTGCAGTGTCCAGCGCATTCACCGACCACACGGGAAGACGCGCTTTGAACTGCAGAGGCCGGGCACACGCGTGCACGTGGTCACTCACTCACTCACGCGACCTTCTTCTCCTGTGGTGACAGCCAAGGTCGCCACCAGGCGGTCAGTGGCAATATTGGACGTCGCTTGCAACTGGCGCTGACTTTTGTGTGCCCAGCACTTTGGCACAATTCAGCAACTCAGCAATTCATTTATGAGTTGCGAGGGCTGAACACAACTCAACGACACGCGGCGACGCGTCTGCGACGTGTGAATTTGTTGCAACATTGGTGCCGCATACGGTGCTCAGGAAAGACGACGTCATCTTCTGGTGAGTTGTTGCCATGCCAAACATGGGAGCTTCCTTCATTTACAGCTGCTGACCGAAGCGTATCTCTCTCTACAAGGATTTGAATCGATTGCACGACGTTCCTGGCTGTATTCGATGTAGAAATCCCCACCATTCGAGGGAATTCCACAATGGCACTCCCAGTCGTCTCGTTCGCCAACGTCAAGTATAATCGCTGGCTCAAGTGGCAATGCAAAAGTAACCTCAGATGTTGCGTATTTTCCTTGCCCGCACCACACAATTCTTAGATGAATTGATATCATCGTCAAATTCATATTTGAGTTGTTGAGTTCGTGCCTGTGACATTGCGTTCCAGCATTATCATTAGGCATTGATTGATCACCCACTAGCCAAGGAATATGTAAATGCATGGCCATGTATATATTTGCGGATGTATGCTTTTAAATCAGGATGCACGGGCGTCTGCGCATTTTCGTTCGACTTGTGATAGCGCTGCGAGACGCATGACCAGACCATGGGCGTCGCTGTGGTGCCTGGACCGACGATGGCCACGCTCCCACACGCCAGACGCGCTACTGGTTCATGGCGTGAGTCGAGACGCAGATCCAAACGTGCGCTAGACACGTCGCTCGTCGCGCTGGAGCTGCATCCACAATTCTTCCGCTGTTGCTGGCTCGTTATCCTGCTGCTGCATGCGGTGAGCGCGACCATCTTGGCGTTCGTGGCCGTCGTCTACTTCAACCTCACGCGACCGTACCTGTCGTACCTCGCTGGCTTGCTCAAACCCAACGCACGCTTGCTCTTTTTGCTGTGCTCGACCATCTATTCCATGCTCAGCGTCGCGCACGCGGCGGAAGCTGTCTGGATGGCGTATCACTCTGCGCTGTTCCGGCGCCTGGGCTTTGGCAATGCTGTTCATGAAGTCATCCGTGCCGAGAGCATCCTTGCGACAGAGGAGGCGTCGTTGCCTCGGATAGCATCGCCCCTGCGACCACGGAATTGGTGGAAGCGTTTGTTTGGTCGCCAGGGCGTGTTTGGTGCTGAAAGTCGGTACTTTGAGCTGCGATTCCTCCTCCGAGAAGTGCTCGAAGTAGCGTCCCAGACCGTCCAGGTGTTTTGGGCGAGCCAACTCATTGGCAGCAAGTGGGTCAACGACCTGTACGTGGGGCTGCACGTTGTCAACTGCTTCTCGACCATGCTCATCCAGCTGTACACGCACCACCACGCACCGGCACTGGAACGCGTGCTCTGCTTGCTTGTGGACCTCTTCCTGGACTCGGCCATGAGCTTCGTGCTGCCGCTGGTCATCTTCGCGCCGTACTTTCATGCCTACGACCCTGATCAGTACACATTCGACATCGCATTGCTATTTGACGACGTCTGGTTCGCCAACCTCATCCGTGAGAACCAGCAAGTGTTCGTCACGAACGGAATGGACCTCGTGGTCAAACTGTTGCCTCAAATCAGCATCTTACTCTGTCTCAATAGCATCAAAAACTTGATCATGCCTCGTCGCCACAAGGCACATCAATGGACTGGTTCGCGTCGATTCAGAGCGACACAGCATGACGTGCTGGCCTGGCGTCACCAGCGCGAGCACGAGATGGCGCGGTCCGTGCTGAGTCGTCGCTGGGTCATGCTCTTGCATGTGTTGTTTGCCGTGACGGGCGTCGTGACACTCGTAGCTCACTTGCTCGCGCATAACAGTGCCAGCGCCTTGACAGAGATCCCAGGGTGCAAGCAAGCGCTGTATCCGTGGTTTGCGACCAAGCCTGCCTGTTCGGTGTTTGAGTTCAACTGCTACCGACGCAACACGACGACTGTGTCTGTCGAAGCGCTGGATGCCATAGTGGAGTCCACTTTGGCGGTGCTGGTGGTCTCCCATTGCCCTGCGCTGCACCTGCCGGCGGCGTTCGCGCAGTTCCACGCGTTGATCGGCTTGGAGGTGTACAACTCATCACTCGTTAGCTGGAGCGACACAGCGGCTGTGCTACCAACAACGTTCCCGCAGTTGCTGTACGTGACGCTGGCGCTCACAAACATGAGCACCTTTCCATCGGCGCTACTGGGACCACTGCCGCCGTGGCTCACGGATATTGAGTTCTCGATGACCAACCTCACGTCGTTGCCAAAGGATCTGCACGAGCGCTGGCCACCGATGGCATCGTTTTACTTCGAGTTTTCAAAGCTTGATACGTTTCCGACCACGCTCCTGTCGATGCAAGTGGACGATCTCTCGCTCATCGGCAACCAGATCAAAACTGTGCCATCCTTGCCCACGTTCAGCTACTTCACGTTGTCGCTGTCAAGAAATCCGATCGAGACCCTGAGCGAGAGAGGAGCCACGATTGGGATCTTGGGCGTCGAATTCACAGAGATGCCGCAAGTGCAGGAGTGGGTGGCTGCCGCGGTGCAGCAGCAAGCGTTCCTTTACGGCTCGCCCGCGTGCGACAACCAACACGAGCAAGGGTATGCTCCATTGCCAGTCGCGTTCACTTGCCACGAGAAGGACGAGCGCGGCGACGGACGGTACCCACTGCAGATTATGATTCCAATGCGACAGCCATGAGTCGATCGATGAGCACTCCTTGACGCGGTGGTGGCACATCGTTGCCTGCTGCAGATTCGAGCATGGATCGAGATTCAACGGCTCCGTGTCGACGCCGTGGCGTCATGCCAGCGTCCGGTGCTATTTGTGTGAGCCTTGTCGCAGCCGTTGCAGAGCCAACATGGAGGTGCGTGGTTTACCGCGTTCGCAGGACATTGAACGCGCTGAGCGCGTGCTTGCCATGAGATGCGGCGACTTCAGCCATTACCACAGCGTCGTTAGACCGACGCCACATCGCAACGCACCCCGCGGTGAGGAAGCATCGGTAACGTCGACGTCGCCATGAGCGGACGGCGGCTGCGCGCTCGCGTTGATGAAGAGAAGGCGACGAAATGGCATCTGGGAGAGAGTGCCTTTGCACAGCCACCGCACGCCATTGGCCGCGACACCAAGGACGATGAGCTGGTACACCCGGAGGCGTTCCGCTGTGATCGGCATTCGACGCGTCTGCGCAGTTCTCTGGTCATGGAAACGCACCTCAACCCGCACCTTGACCGCTCTACTGCCAGCCAGCGTCGTCATTCTGACGCAAGTCCGTCTAAAGCGGCGACACAGTTTGCGTCTACTCCGTCGCCAAAGAGAGTGCCAGCACCAGACGTGGCACCACCCAAAGTCTCCGAGTTTTGCGACGTCTACCACTCGATTTACATCGCAACGCAACCCACAGGCTGGAAAGCCTTGCCTGGCCGAGTTAAGAGCGCTGTATTGCTGACTCTGGTTGGCTTGATCACAGGATCCGCCAGTCTGTTCATTGACTACTGGCTCGCCAAGATTTCCGTCTACCACAGCTATCTCAGTGACCTCGGCTTCCCTTACTTTTTGGCGTCAGCGCTCCTCGCCGTGAGTTTGTCTGTCGCCACGACCTACCTGTTCTGTCCTCAGGCCGCCGGATCAGGGGTGTCGTTCATGAAGTCAGCCATCTCGGGTGTTGACATGAGCGACTACCTGTCGCTGCGATGCGTACTCAACAAGCTCGTCGGCATGGTCGCGGATTTTGGTGCCGGCCTGTCGGTCGGTAAGGAAGGACCGTTCATTGTCATCTCATGCGGCGTGGCCAGCCTGCTCATGAACACACCGCTGTTTGAAAGCATCAATCACGACCACCACAAGCGGCTTGAAATGCTGGCGTGTGCGAGTGCTGCTGGCGTGGTTGCCGCGTTTGGTGCGCCGTTCGCCGGAGTGCTATTCGGTGTCGAAGTGACAGCACACTTCTACATGGTCAACACGTTGCCGCGGTCGTTCTTCGCAGCCGTGCTTGTCGCTTTGTTGGTCGGCTTCGTGACACAAAACTCCAGCAACCCAGAGTATGGCAGCTTTAATCTCGGTCTCTCGGACGCTGGTGGTCTCCACGTGTTTTTTGTCCAAGACGTCGCAATGTTCGTGCTCATTGGCGTGGCTTGCGGGTTGGCTGGCGCACTGTTCAATTCGCTCATCGCCGTGTTAGTGGCGCGTCGTGATGCTTTCTACGTTAGTCCAACCAGGACAGCAGCCGCCGGCCCGGAGACCAAGTGGCAGCGATTCTGGAACGGCCTTGGCAAACGACTGCTGGTGGTGGGAGTTGTCACGACCATGTCGTGCATCATCGAGTTCTACGGCAACCGAGTCTGGTTTGCTCAGAAGGGATCGTCTCGCAGCGCGCTCAGCATGTTGTTCACGCGCGACCCTGAGTTGCCAGCCAACGCTACTACCAACGAGGGCGACAGTGGCTTGCTCTCGCGGTCGCTAGCTCTGTTTCTTCCACTCAAGTACCTCATCACGTTGCTCAGTGTCGTGCTGCCCATTCCATCCGGTGGCTTGTTCGCTCCGACCTTTGTGATTGGTGGCATCTTTGGTCGCTTGGTCGGAGAGCTCGTGACGCACTACGACCTCATGCGCACGCTGTACGAGCCGTACGAGTTTGCGATCGTCGGCGCTGGTGCCTTTGCGTCGGGGGTGACTCAAGCCGTATCAACTGCGGTGCTCATCATGGAGCTATCCCGTAGCGATGCACTCAACGTGCCCGTGTGCGTAGCCATTCTGGCGGCGTACTTCACTGCGCAGTGCTTCACGGAAAACGTGTACGACCTCCTCATCAGCACAGCCCGCCTACCTCGGCTGAACAAGCTGCCTCGAGCCGTCCACGACATTCCGTCATGGGAAGTGATGCGCGACGTTCAAGAGATGCACGTGCTGACTGCCGATTCGACGTACACGGACGCCGTGCGGGTGCTAAAGGCTTGCCAATCGTCAGCGTATGCCATTGTCGACTCGTCCACAAATCTGTATCTGCTGGCAACCGTGACGCGGAAGAATTTAGAGCGAGCGATTCGGTGTCGCCAGGAGCTGTTCAACGAGTCGATGGTTGGAACTGGTGTCAGCAATGCCATCGATAGCTGTCTGCAGGTTGGACCAGCCCGTGCAGTGAAGAATCCACTCAAGCGAGCGCGAAGTCTCAACACGTCGTACGGCGCGACGCCCACAACGGCGGATGCCAGCACCTCCACAGACTGGATGGATTGGCCTATTCACTTCGCTTTCCGTCGGGCCGGCAAGATCATGGACTGGGTAAGGCTAGCTGTCCCTGTATGCGTGTGCGTCCGGCTAACGTTCACTGGACGGACAGGGCACAAACGAGCTGTGCATGCACACCAAGATGGCGGTGCTCGTGAATCCATCGCCGCTTCAGTTGATGGAAATGACACCGATGAAACGCGTCGACCTGCTTTTCCGCATGCTCAAGATCAACAATGCGTACATCACGCGAGCGGGCCACCTGGTCGGCGTCATCACTCGCGACCGGCTCATCGCGTTCCTGGGCGACTCCGGCGCCCATGAAGCATCTGCCGTGTACACAGCATTGACAAACAGCTGCTTCGGCACACAGCCTAGTAAGGGCGACTACGCGACCCTAGCGTGAACAATATACGTATGCATGAGCTAGTGAACATGGTCCTTATCACGTTGTTTGCACCGTTCGACAACGCAAACGCGAGTAGTTTGATGCAAATATTGTAGTGAGATCTTTCCCTGTGCTAGTGGTCATCCTCGCCGGTTTATTTAGCAGCAGAATCGGGCGGCGAGAAGGCTATTGCTAGCGCTTCGGCGGCGACGGTGGGCGCACAGACGCCTCGCTCATTCAGTCAGATGATCTCAACGCAAGGCAGTCTCACTCGTCTCGCATGGCAGGATGCGCTGCCGTCCCTACGCACCGATGATGCTAGACCAGGCACGCGAACAGCGTCGGTGCTGACTGAGCTCCAGATTCATTCTCAGAGCGTGGCAATCTCGCGTTCACAACGATCGCGCCGCGTGCTCTGGATCTCGATGCTCATCATCCACATCACGGTCGGCACCAGCTCATTGGTATTCACAGGGCTGTATTCGTACTTGTCGTTGACCAATGCCTGGTTCGTGGACGTTGCTCGCATGTTCTCTGTGCGCTTCGACCATACCGTGGCGTTTGCATCGGCCATTCTATCTGGGCTGTGCGCATGCTTGCACTGGTGCTATGCGGTCGACATCATCTCGCGCTCCCTAAAGAACCGTCGACAGTCTGTCGTCAAACCACCGCCCACTATCAGTAATGGACAGCTCTCGATGCAAACTCGTACCTTGCAGTTCCGAAGCGCGCTCCTCGTGTGGTTGGACTCGATCGGCGTGCGTGGGCGGAGCTTCGAATCCGCGCTACTCGCCCGCGAAGTATTTTCCGTTGCCATTCAGTCCGTCCAGTGCTATCGATTCAGCCGACTGATCGCTCGCAACTCTCTCAATCGCCTGGTGTCGGGGCTGCTGGTGATCAACTGCATCTCCACGCCATTACTGCAAGTGCTCGGTCGAAAACGTCGACTGGTGCTCCTTCGATTAGCTTGTCTACTGGTGGATGCCTTCGTCGATCTCGCCGTGAGCTTTGCCGTCCCGTTGGTGGTTGTCATCCCTCAGTTCTTGCTGTACGTGCATCCACCTGGCGGGGTTGAGCTGCTTTTTGACGATCCAGTTTGGTATTCTCAAGTGCACAATGAGCTCAATATGATGCTCATCAACAGCTGGATCTCCTGTCTCGCTCAGTATGTGCCTGCAATGACATTGCTGCAATCAATGGACGATATCAAGAGCTTGATCCGTCGACGCCCTCGAGCACACGCCAACCGGAACGGTCCGAAGACGCCTAGAACACGAGTGGCTCACAAAACATTGACAACTCGCGTGACGCAAGTTGGATTGCTGCTGCACGGCTGCTTCATGTTTACCGTACACATGTATGCCGTCACGCCAGCATCCACGACCGCTTCTAGTGAGATCACTGGTTGTCAGCTCTTCTTGCACCCGTGGTTCACGACTCGTGTGGCCTGCGCGGTCGTCATGGTCGACTGCAAGAAAAGTCAACTTAACGGAAGCGCGCTCGAGGTCGAAGACTTCATTCGCAACATCAATCCAGACGCTATCAACGCCATTACGTTCGCGCACTGCCCGCGTCTCGATATGCCTCATGCAGTACAAAACATGTCTCGCCTGCTGGTTCTCGAGTTCTACAACACCACCATTGCTGAATGGGACGAAGACACCGGCCTTGACGTCATCACCAACCCAAGTGTCACGCGTGTGCTCATCATTCAGTGCAGTCTAGCACCATTGGGCCATGTGGTTCCACGTGGACTGCTGCACAACCATTCGCCGCCATCGCTGGATTATTTGATCATGACCGACACGCTATTGCACGAATTTCCTGTGGATTTCGACAAGAAATGGCCTCCTCGAATGGCGTCCTTGCAGTGCAACAAGTGTGGGCTTGCGACGCTGCCACACAGCTTCTTTGCTGTCCAAGTGAGCTACAAGACGTCGCTGGCGGACAACAACCTGACGTCGCTCCCAGATTCGTTCTTCACAGCACCAGTACCCAAACGCATCAACCTCAACAACAACCAGATCGATCAAGTGCCGTCATTAATCAATGCAACCGGTCTGGTGACGTTGTCGATGCAGCGGAATCTGATACAAGAGCTTGACGTGACCAATGCTCCCGCGTCACTGACAACGGTGGCGGTGGGAGGAACGCCATATTGTGGTGGTCGGCCGAGCTTTCAGGTCGTAAGCCACGCGAACGTGTCTTGTGAGGTGTTGGACGATGCACTGTTCACGTTTCCGACAGCAGCATGGGTGGCATTGCGTGAAATGGAGTGACTGACGTCGGGGCTCTACTAGAATCGTCAAGTCTAGAGCTAGTCTTCTGTTTAGATCTCTGAAACCTAAGCAATTTATTCAGGTTTCCGAGAAGTCTCGGTGCATTGGTTGTCATCAATCGAACGCGTTTGGTGACAACAGGCGCATTGGTCGCGGGCGTGGCCTTCATCCTTGCACCGAAAGAATCGGCAGTGACACAAATCGCTTTGCACTTTAGGCACTAGCAACTACGCCACCTCTACCATCGAGATCACGGCATTTGAGGTTTGCACTCGATTCTCATGAATGCCCAAGCGACCAGAAACGCTTCCTCGTGGCTATTTCCAGCAGCGAGTTTGATCTCGTTCAGCAGCCGCCCCTGACGGCGACATTTGTCGTGAGCTGAAGACCAAGTGCTTCAATGTCAGCAACGAAAGCGAGGCTCTCGTGGCTCGCGTGGTCCGTTCGATTGCAAGGAGATCGTCCAGATAGTCGCACATCTTCTGTATTGACGGGGCATCATCTTCACTCGCAAAGTGAGGCAATCTCTCACTCGCAGCTCGCGCGCCGCATTCTCTGGACGTCGATGTTGTTTGTTCATCTAATTGTCGGCACCAGCTCCTTCGTCTTCACGTGCGTGTATGCGTACATTTTCCAGAGCAGCGTGTGGTTTGTCGATGTCGCACGGATGTTAGCGGTGTCCTTTGATCCGCCTGTCGCGGCAGCATCGGCTATACTGTCGGGGTTGTGTACGTACTTGCACTGGTACTATGCTGCCAGCATCATCAAGAGCGCGGCACAGTCGCAAGTCACCATCAAACCAACTGGCAACCTTCATCGCCAAACAACGGCGACGCGACCACGATGGCTGAAGAAGGCAATTTATGATCTGCTCGACTCCGTCAGCGTTCGTGGAAGCAAGTTTGAGGCCGCATTCCTGATACGGGAAGTGCTGACGATCTCAATCCAATCTGTGCAGTGCTATCGCGTCACTTTGGTCGCGACGCGTCCACTCGTCAGGCAGGTTGCTGCGGCGTTGTTAGTCGTCAATTGCATCTCGACACCCATGGTGCATGCGCTCCAGAGAGAGAACAGCGTCGTTCGCACTCGCCTGGCATGTTTGCTAGTGAATGCAGCTATCGACCTAGCTGTCAGCTTTCTTCTGCCACTGGCGGTCATCGTGCCAAAGTTCCTGCTCTTCTGGCGAACGCCTGGTGGCATCGAGTTGCTGTTTGACGACCCGATCTGGTACACCATGTTGCACAGTGAGCTGAGCATGATGCTCATCAACAATTGGGTGTCATG
Organism: Lagenidium giganteum; assembly: GCA_002286825.1. Lineage (NCBI taxonomy): Eukaryota > Oomycota > Peronosporomycetes > Pythiales > Pythiaceae > Lagenidium > Lagenidium giganteum. The sequence continues at coordinate 46,739 of NSDO01000466.1, forward strand.
TTTGGCTCAATACGTGCCTGCCATTACTTTGCTGCGGACGATGCACGACATCAAGAACGTCATTCGTCAACGACAGTGCGCCCAGCTATCTATCCGTCGACTTGCTGTCAGTGTGCCGTACAAATCTCGAACAACTCGAGCTGTAAAGGCCATACTACTGTTGCACGGCTGCTTGGTGTTCGGTGTGCACGTCTACTCAGTTGCGTCGACAAACGCAAGCGTGGACATCACTGGCTGTCAGTTCTTTTTGCATCCGTGGCTCGCAAATAAACCAGCCTGTGCGGTCATCATGGTTGACTGCAAGAAAACTGGACTGACTGGAAGTGCACTCGAGGTCGAAGGCTTTATTCGGACCATCGATCCAGCGGAAGTATTTGCCATCACCTTCGCGCACTGCTCACGGTTTGAGATGCCACTTGCCGTGCAAAACATGTCGCGCTTGCTCGTTCTCGAGTTCTACAACACCACCATTTCCAAATGGGACGAAGACACCGGCCTCGATGCCAACAGCCATCCAATTGCTACGAGAGTGCACATTATCCAGTGCCGTCTGGCGCAGTTCCATCACAGATTGCCACCAGGGCTGCTCCATGATCACTTACCATCAACGTTAGATTATCTCATTTTGAGTGACACGCTGTTACTGGAGTTTCCAATCGACTTCCACAACAAGTGGCCTCGTCGAATGGCCTCCTTGCAGTGCAACAAGTGTGGCCTCACGGCTCTGCCATCGAGCTTCTTCGCCACCCAAGTGAGCTACAAGACGTCGCTGGCGGACAACAACCTGACGTCGCTCCCAGATTCGTTCTTCACAGCACCAGTACCCAAACGCATCAACCTCAACAACAACCAGATCAGTCATGTGCCGTCGTTGATCAATGCAACCGGTCTCGTGACGTTGTCGATGCAGCGGAATCTGATAGAAGAGCTTGTCGTGACCAATGTTCCCGTGTCACTGACAACGGTGGCGGTGGGAGGAACGCCATATTGTGGAGGTCGGTCAAGTTTTCAGCTGGCCAAGCGCACGAACGTGTCATGTGAGGTGGTAGACGATGCGCTGTTCACGTTTCCGACGGCAGCATGGGTAGTGTTGCGTGGAATGGAGTGATCGGCGGCTCTGTCAACAATGCATGGCGATTATAGGGGCCTTTACGAGCCACGTGCGTTCCAACACAAGTCGCTTCCTCAACGGTGGGGACATATTCCAATACAAGGGGAATGCGTGTGGTACTACTGGGCTGCTATTGAACGGCAGCTGTGCCAAACGTCCTACGCACAAACTTGCTCGTCAAACCACGGTGAGTACG
>NSDO01000467.1:5500-56677 GCA_002286825.1 Lagenidium giganteum
TCGATGTTTGCCTGGTGCTGTGCTTCCGTGCACGCTCAGATATGTCCAGACACGTTTCAACGAGCCGTCAAACTAAGATCATTTGTGTGTCAGTGATGCGGTGCAAGGCTGGCGACATGAAGGCGCCACCATTCGATCACGTCGATCAATGGCATTTGATTGTATTGATGATTCACCACTGATAATGGCGACTGCGCTTCTCTCCACTATCGCGTCGATCGCATTTGTGTAAGATCCACCTGCATCTCTCCTGACGTCCGAGCATTCAGACCCATCTCCTTCGTGATCTCAATTAGCAGCTCCTCCAACGGCAGTGGCACCGGCGACACAGCATCCGTGCCCACCCCAAGGTTGTCAGCGCGACCGCAAACTCCTGAGCGAGCTTGCGAGCTGTTCTTCCCGCATGCATGCGCTCCATGGCCTCGATTTTCCATGGTATCAACTGCTTCTGTCGCTTCGTCGACGCCCGACGTACAGTTGGGGTCGTTCGCCGTTGCTTGGCGCTCACGACCTCGTCAAAGAGTGAACCTGCCTTGTGTAGCGGTCGTGCTGTCATCGATGTAGTTGCGATGCACACGGATCGCATGTCAACTCACTGGTCAAGGCACTTGCACGAGGACGATGACATAGCGAGATGTACCTGACTGCTTGGGTGACCATCAGTAAACAGCACGCAGCAGCACACTTTCTGAGCACGAACACTGTTCCTGTGAGAAAAATTGTGGTGGGATAACCACACGCTAGCTGTGGTACTATGGTGAAAGAGTCCAGAATCTTTTGGTGCTCACCATATACGCCGAGTGCAACGCAATATACAGATGAAAGCTAGGAGCAATAGATAGTGTCTCAAATGCATGACGCGTAAAACGCGCCGCGCTGCAACTCAACGTGGCCACTTCGTTGCCCGTCGCAATTGATCATCAATTATTGATGACGAGGGACCAGACCCGTTCAGAGACCCACCCACCCACTCACCCGACCCGTGACATGTGTTTTCTAGACGTGTCAACGTTAAGCCAAATTGCACCACAGTACTGCGTTAGAAACATTATGTGACGAATATAGGACGCCTAATGATTTTTGGTCCGGAAAAAGTAAGCACTATTTCATGCTTAAAAATCATTAGGCTCGGACAATCTCCTAAACTTTCCGGATTCCAGTCGATGATATTGTGTGATCAACAAACAATATAGCTTCTCATAGCAGCCTTGTTTTGTCAAAATTCCGCTCATGTAGCCCACATTTCGATCATTTCTGAAAAACCTCGAAATAATTGGCTCAGATTGCCAATATTTACTGATTTTTCGTTATCCGGACGGCTTGCAAGTTTGCTTTACGTTGACACCTCTGGTTAAGACCTGTGTTTGGTTGGGGATGGAAATTCGGGTTTGGTTCGGGGACATCGTTTCGCACCCGCGGAATGTCTAGATCGGGTCGGGTTGTAGGGGACGCACACCAACCCAAATGCAACTCGGGTCGGACTGACGTCAAAATGGTCGGGTGCACTCACTCCATCATTTTGTAAATGCCCAGTCAATACCTTCACTCGCTGACACCGGCACGGCGCGCTCAGTTCATAATCGCAAGCCACCACGTCCTCCTGCATAACGCACCAATTACCATCAGCAGCATGAGAGCAAAGCGGCAGAACTGCCGATGGCGGATTCTTCGCAGTGCCCACATGAACACATCCTGACAGTGACCGCGTTCTTCGAGCCTCCTACTGGATGGCCGAGTCTACCTGCGCTGGGAGTGCTATGGAAGCGCTGGTTGGTTTGGTGGGCTTGCAGGAGACGACAGAGATTGCAATGGACGTGCTGTCCGAACCGCTCACCTCCAACTGGGGTGCCACAAATGATGTGTCACAGCTCACACTAATGCGCATTGCTGCTCTCCTCCCCGAATACAGAGCAATTCATCGGGGTGGATTCTTCACTCGATGCTTCGGGTGTGTTGATTGCAGCTCGGTTCGGGTCCGGGATCTGGGCCCCATGAATGGCCCTCCAAGGTCACACTGGTGTCCCATATGTATAACCTTAGATATCTTGAGCTGGTATATCCAAATAACCGTGGTTATACAGTGTAACCCAGTCAGCAACACAAACCGTCGCAGCTGGAAGGAGGCAGATCGGCGCGCACTGCGGGCGAGAGAGCGAGCGAGCGAGCCAGAGAGAGAGCGCGCACGCGCAAGCACGACACACGACACTGTGGAATCGTGCCTAGCAAAATCCCACAAGTTGGAGGCGCGGTCCTCACTTGACTTGCCCCTGTTTGCTTGGTGTCTTCTCGCGCTCCAGTTGTGGTGTTGGTAATGGGCCCACAAGGTCCCCCTTTGCGTTCTTTGCGCTCAGTTTGCTGGTTGAAGCCCAGACGACTTGGAAGATGACCTTCTGCTTCTCAGTGACTCGGCTCAAGTCACGCCGGATCCTTTTCGTCGACGCAGGTGAAGCTTGAGCTTCTGTCGGTAGGCCTGGATTGCGGTATGCCAGTACCCGATATCCTTCTTGATTCCCAGGAACCTGCTTGTGGCTTGACGCCGACACGACCCGCGCGTTCTTTGAGTTGGGTGGTGAGCTTGTAACGTCAAGCACGACGGAGAGGCCTCCACGCGGAATTGCAGCAATACGCTGGTCGACGCTTCCACGGAGCACAACACTTGGCAGGACGCACGCACAACGGGTGGTCTGGTAGGACTTGGCGACAAGTAAGGGCTTGCTCACAAGGTGGGGTTATTCAACTCTGGTTACTAATGGTTGGTTAGGATTAGTTCAGATACTCACCACAATACAAACGAGGGTTGCGCAGCAGTGCTCACTCGGGAAGTGGCCTTGCCTGGAGCAGGTCGCCCTCACTGCTGCAAATCCCGTGGGGTTAGCCCACAAAACGCACGCTTGTTCTGTTCATTATTCATCATCGACCAACAGGCCGGGCCGATCACTCGGTCCCGGGCCGTGGAACAATCGAGCCAACCCACAGATCACTCGGCGTGGACCCAGAGAAAGTCTATGGCGAAGCATTTTCCAGCTTGGACGCCACCGCCCTCTCCGAATTTGTTCAAGCACACTCCTACGACAAATATGCGCAGTGGGTCGCTGATACATAACCCGCCCCTGAAAACTTCGTCATCAGCGGTGGCAACAAATCCGTTGACGATATGTGGCGGGCCGTGGCGTCGATGGCAAGCCACAACCCAACGTTGTTCCCAGAGGGCAACCCATTGCAAAAACATGATAGCTGAGCGCATGCAGCCGTATGTGCAGCACATTTCATCGAAGGTGGCCAACACCGTGATCAACAGCAATTCAGATGAGCCAGACGCCACGGATACTACCACAAGCGAGGCTACACTCGAGGAGTCCGAGGATGCATTTTTGGAGCGTCCGGAATCTGGACCAGCATCTGGACTCCGGATGCTCGACACTCACAATTCGCAGCAGCAACAACCAATCGAATCCTCGCTTCGTTCACGGAATCTTCGCGCAGCGTCTGGAGCTACGATGAGGTTGATGCCCTGCGGCAACCGCCCAGCCAAGTCGTGAGCAACACAGCGTATGGTTGTTTCTCGCCAATCATATCGTATGGCGCTATCGACTCGTGGGTGGTCGCATTCATCTCTTGTTGAATTCATCGGTGACGTTTGCAACGCTAAAGAAGCAGGTGATGGTCGCCATCTCCACAATGTCGATGGACGGCTTGCAACGCGAGACTTGGATTGCCTCGCATCGTCATGTGCCGAGTGTGATTTACTCGTTGGTGCTGTTCGCAGACCCAGTGACCCACCAAACGTGTTGTTTGCCATTTGGTGCCTCGTGTTTGCGCACTTGGCGCAGGAGCAAGGTGACGATCAGCTTCGGCTGTTCATGTCAAACGGAAGTGGCTCTGCTTTCGGGTCCGTGTTGGAGAGAATGGTTCAAGAGTTACGCGCATGACAAGCGGCCATGCTCGCCAACGTGATGTTGACTGCGTTGGCGTATGGTTGTAAGAAGAAGATACAAGACACAGCTCAACATCAAGCAGCTACGTCATGCATTTCAACGTTGCTCCAGCAAACTCGTTGACGGCTCAAACGCTGTGCATTTGTGCGGACAAGCATCTATCCCGATGGCATGATTGTCCTTGTATTGAAGTATATGTTGGTCAGACTTGGGCTCGTTGAACCCATTAACAACGCAGTCACCATACGTCGGTGTCGTCATCGCACATAAGCCACGTTGGACACTCAGGGGTTCCATGTACATGGAGAGCGAAATGTGAGGCTACAAACGACGAAATGTTGTCGGGAACCCACCTCGAACACATGGGACGCTAGGTCCCACACACTCGGTTAGCCGATTAATCTGGAACTCAACATCAAAGTTTGCAATTTCTGAAAGTTTGGATTCGTCAACGCCGCATCGTCGTTCCCGGGATGGGATAGTCGAGTGGACGATGCAAATGGTCGAGTGATAGATGTTAACGTGGGATTTCCAGTCTGAACTCTTCGTGTGGCTTTCCTGTTATCGGGCGAAGACCGTCGGGAACAAAACACTTCTTGACATCACAGATGTGACAATGCGTTCAGGAACTCAATCACCTTGTCTTGTGTGTATGTCAGCGGTCAAAGTCGCTTTAGACTTCGTCAAGAGGTAAGCGCACGGTCGCTTTCATCGACGAAGGATATTGCTTTGTGTTTCGTATTTCGAATTTTCTAGCTCTTTCGGTACAGATCATTCTTCTCGAGCGAGCACGTCCCAATATATATATGCTCGTTGCACTCGTATCGCTCATTATACATCCTTATAGTTCTTCCACCTTGTTAGACGAGTTCATTTTATATGCCGGTGACGCAGGGACTGGCTGGCGACATGAAGGCGCCACCACTCGATCACGTCGATCAATGGCATCGGATTGTCTTGATCGTTCACTACCGACGATGGTGACTGCGCTTCTTTCCACCATCGCATCGATCGCATTTGTGCAAGATGCGCCTGCATCTCTCCTGATGTCGGAGCATGCAGTCCCATTTCCTTCGCGATCTCAATCAGCTGCTGCTCCACCAGCAGTGGCATCGGCGACGAGTGCTCGGGTGTGTGCGCTGCGTCTTCGTGCTTCATCTTGGCTCGTCGTGTGCCAGTCGTGAACGCTGCTTGCAGCTTCTTCAGTTGTTTGTTGTCCAGCACCAACACGCCGCGGTATTGCTGTGACCGCCAATCTTCGCGGATCATTTGCATCCACTCCAGCCCAAGGCGCTGTCGCTCCACTGCCAGCACCTGTTGCTTGGCCAACGCAATGGTTTGACGTACCAGAATCGCGGTTTGGTGCTTCTGGAATCGGTGCCAAGCGCAGCGTCGCAGTACGTCCTGACGCTGTTCTCGCCACCGACGAGAGATCGCCCCCGTCGTGTGCAACGGCGCATCTAAGACAGACTCGGAGCTGCGCTCAAGCTCACTGGCTACGTCCGTGGCGATGGATTCAAGACCAGTGTCTGCATCTACCGCTACTGCTTGCTTTGGTCCAATCTCGAGCTCCAAACGTCCGTTGTGTTTGCAAACCACGATACGAGCAGCAGCTTTTCTTGCCAACTCTCGCCAGTCCACCACGGTCAAGCTGGTAGAAGAGTCCGGCCACAGACACAATGCGCTGCCGGTCTCAGCCCGCAGTTGATGGTATGAGCAGTCGACGAAGTACACTTGCTGTGTGCGAACCTCGCGACACGAGAAAATGAGGCGTCGTGGCTGCCACACGCAGTCTACCTCGACCTGCAGGTGATCCAGTTTGAATCCCTTGGGAGTGACATCGCTGGCAGCCACTGCGACGTCGTCCACCATATGCAACAGTTGCGTATCGTGCTTGAGCTCGATCGCCAAGCCGCCACTATCTTGGCGAGATGTAAGTCGCAGAATCGATGCCAGGTTTTCCATCGATCGCTCACAGAGCTGGCGCCATGGTGCGTGGCCTACCATTACCTCAAGCTGACGGTGGTCCATGCTGATGGTGCCCAGCGACACAGCATCCCGCGCCCGCTCCAAGGTTGTCAGCGCGACCGCAAACTCCTGAGCGAGCTTCCGAGCTGTTCTGCCCGCCTGCATGCGCTCCATGGCCTCGATCTTCCATGGTAGCAACTGCTTCTGTCGCTTCGTCGACGCCCGACGCACAGTTGTGGTTGTTCGCCGTTGTTTGGCGCTCACGACCTCTTCAAAGACTGAACATGCCTGGTGTAGCGGCACAGTCGTGGTCATGCTGTCATCGATATAGTTGCGATGCACGTAGATCGCAGGTCCTCGCACCAACTCACTGGTCAACGCACTCGCACGAGGATTCCACGACTCGCGGCTGGATGAGACATCTTGGCTCAAAGCCTGGAAGAGCAATATGCCTTGTTCTACTCGACGCACCACAATGCATGACGGTACTGCTGCTGGCGCCATCTCGAACACCGCTGCAATCGCTTCCATAGTCGCTGGTGACCACTGCCAGCGTGGATGCTGTGCAGCAAACACCTCAACACCAGGGATGAACACCTCTTCGATCTCAGCTAACGTCGCCGCTGGCATCATGAACGTCGACCACGTAAACCTTGGTGAAGACAGTGGGGCGCTTGCTGTCTCTGGACTTTGCTGCACGGCGCCGGCAGGTGTCGCCTGAGGTCTGTCGCTTATCGCTGCTGTTGGTGGACGGGCCAAAGGACTCGGCACAAACGACTGGCGAACATGTTCCAGCACGTACGTGGCCAGCTTCAAGGCCGTAATGTCATACCAGCCAGCAGACTCACGCGAAATGGCACGATAGTGTCGCACGGATGGCTCAACTGCGCCTTCGAGATGACGCGTGCATGCATCCAACAAAGGCAAGAAGAGCGGTGGGAAAGCCAAGAAACCGAACTGCGCGTCCAGCGCGTGGAAGAACTCCGTGTGCTCAGGCACAAAGGCGCTCAGTAGCGGTCGGAAGTCGGGCAGCGCCGTGCGTAGGATCGGCGCCAATTTCTCATCCACGTCGAGCGGATCCACGGGGAAGACGATGAAGTCGTCTTCATCCATGTCGGTGGTGGGGTTGATGATGCTATTGTCATCATGGTCACTATCGCTGGCGTTCGCTGCAGCCACAGCATGAGAGAGACGTAGTTGGCTCGCGCGCGCTTGCGCGACTGGCATGGCCTGACGGAACACCTGTTCCCAGCGCGCTCGGTGCTGGATCACAGCCGTGTGCATGCGCTGGAGCTTGGTCTTCCAGTGCGCCAGCTCGGCCTCGCACGCCGCCGCTGCCCGCTGAAGCAGCACCCACGCGTGCTGCTTCTCCTCGTTGGCCATCGCCTCGCGCTCTTCGCCCTCGCGCCGCGTGATGATCTCGTGCAGCAGTTCTTGCCGCACTCTGGCGTGCAGGGTATGGCCTCGCACAAACCAATCGACCATGAAGGGCGACGGCAGCGTCGCTGCCAAGGCCGGCACTTTGCACGGTGCCGACAGCAGCCAGTGCTTGCCATGGTCAAACGGGAGTTTGGGTTCGGCCACCACGGCGAGTTGATCGAACAGTACGCATGAGAACGCTTGGGCGTCTATGTGTGCGCTGGCGCGGTCGATCACGTCCTTCGGCACGGGTTGCAGAGGATTGCGTGGAGCGTGCCCGATCCACTCGTTAAGCACGTCGTAACTATGTCGGACAGCTAAGCCAGAAGAAACGGGTGAGTGTGCGGCCACAAGAGCGTCTGGGTGTTCTCCCAAGCTCTGGAACACGAGGCGTTGGCACAGCCACTCACACAGCCCGCCCCAGTGACGTCGACCAAGCAAGCTTTCGGGCACGATCCCTGGTATCGATGAGTTAGCCACGGCCGAGGCATCGCGACTGCGTCGTAGCAGTCGCCGAAGGTGTGCACGCTCGATGAAGAGCGTGTACGTGTGAGACTGGCGCAGGTCGAATGCTTTGATCCGTAGGTCACCGCTCTGATCTGCTGAAACGAACACAAGGACTCGACGATCCTGGATGCGCAGTGACCGACGAAACGTCCGTGTGCGTGGCTCGGCTACCACATCACTCGTGGTGAGCAGTCCGTCGCCCGTGTCAGTGAAGCGCACGGACTGGAGAATGGCCGTGAGGACGGTCGGGTCGTACGTGTTGGACTTGACGCAATGGACCCACAGGTGTAACAACGCTGGGCGTGTGCTCAACAGAGCGAGGACGCGGTCGAGTGGGAGCGTCAGGCGCAGGTCACGAGCCGTGGCACTTTCGTAGACACAGAGCGTGAGGTCGCCCCAGTTCTCGTAGACAGCGACGACAGCGAGGTGGCCGTGCAGACACAACGCCTGCCGTAGCACCAGGTCGCCGCGCCCACTCTTCCGACCACGCTCTAGGTCGCGAAACCATTTGGAAGACAGCACCTGCGGTGCCAACACACGCAAAATGTGGTAGAAACGAAGCTTCTCTAGCGTGAACTCGCCTGTGTAGCGATCCAGCATCGTCATCGCTAGCAGCCGTGTGGCGATCGTGTGCTGATGGGCACGTGCGCCCAAGGCCTTGAGCTTCCGACCGCGGCGTGCCAGCAACATCTGCACCAGTTCCCACTCGAGGAATACTGTGTGCACGTACGATGTTTTTGCATCGTATGCCTGTATCCAGACGTCGCGTTCGGTGCGAGGGTCACGCCCTATATCTCCAGACGGCCAGACACTCACATCGACGATCATCAGATGAGAACGCGCGTTGGATCGGTCCAGCGCGTGGTTTGTCAATAGCAGGCCCCGGCGTACCAGCGTGTTTCTGCCATGTGCCAAGCCCGGCATTGCCACGTACAACGGCGGTTGACGCCATGCAGCGCTGCGAATCACGAGTTGCCGCCGTGTTGGTGCCAAGAATGTGTCACGCAGTGTCACGAGGTGCCTGGCCAAACTTTGCATCAAGGTTTCGACTCGAGCTGTTGCACGATTCTCGTCCGCAGCAGCGTGCTCGAGCTGCGCCGTCCACTGTTTCTGCACTGGCACCCGCGTGTGTTCAAACTGTGCATGCTCTTGACTGGTGCGAGCTCGCAGGAATTGTTCGTTGAAATGTGCTTGGAATGCGTCGAAGCGGCAGCGTTCTTGCTCGAGCTCGGCCGCTGCAACATTCTTCTCGGCAGCGCGCTTGTCCACAAGTAACTTCCAGTCGTTGGAATTCTCGAGAGCGTCCCATGCTTGAGCTTCGTGAAACTTTTTCGACGTGAAGTCGACCGCCTTCTTCGCTAGCACGATCGACGTTGCGTATTCACGACGTCGGGTCTCCAGGGCCTCGGTGGCCTGTTCCAAGCGGAGCACCACGATCTTTCGGTGCTGTGTGGCTTCTGCTGACAGCATTCGCCAATTGAGAACCATTTCTAGTGCTAGCGCGGCCTGTCGTGAGCAGAATTCCGTGAGGCGTGCAGTAGTTATGGCACGTTGGTGTTTGATTCGCATTTCTTCGACTGGGTTCCAGACTTTCCTCGAGTCTGGAGAACTGCAATCGACCAGATTGCCCAATCCAAGCGCCCTGGCAAGCTGCTGTAACAGCGAGTTGGCGATGCAGAGACGGTAGACACGGTTGTTGGTAGGACTGTACGCTCGGAGCAACCATTGTTCCTGCCTGGGTCGGCTTTTGGTGTGCCCACCATTGACTCCGCACGTACACGGTCCTGCAATGACCTGGAACTTGCGAGTGCTGGCAGAATAGAACGATTGCACACGGAACCTACGTGCGCAGCTAGCACAGCAGTTGGACTGTTGAACGCGCCACCCCAATTCACGTTCGCTTCGCGGACGTGCTTCACGCCAGTCTTGTTCCGCCTGTCGTACATGGAGCGATACGATCGCATACTCATCCTCCAATTTGATGGCATACGTATGCACAGGCATAGCTAGCTTGTGTACAGCGTTGTGGATCGCCACAGTAGCGATATTATCGCGATAATAACACGCTGCAAATGTTGCCACGCAAGCCAAGTGCTGTGTTCGCGTCCGCGCCACCAATCGCAGTGCGCGTCGTCGAGTGCGAGCTCGTTTGCGACCGTACACTCCACGATACCACCGCTGCACGATCCGTGAACTCATACACCACGCGTCGTATCTTTCCAAGAAGCGCACCAGGTTCTTGAGTTCGAGTAGCACGACATCGCCTTTCATGAGTTGCGCTTCGGAGACGAGCATGGTGAGCACAGTGCGATCGTGCACCTCATAGAGAGGTAGACGCAGCACCTGACGCATGGTCTGCAGCAACTTACGGCGCTTGAGCTGCATCTCCTTGCCACTGGCTGCAAGGCGTGTTTCGAAGAGAAAGTGAAGTTGATGGCAACCCCGTACAACGAGCGATGCCCACTCGCCAGCGTCGGGTCGGCACCATACCTGGTCCTGGCGGAAAGCCACCGGCGGTCGTTCTTGGGCGATCTTGAGCGCCGTACAGCGATCCCAGTACATGGCCTCGACCACCCGCGGCTTGACAGCGACTTTGGCTGCCATTGTCGTCCGCAGTTGTGCCTGTCGTGTCTGGGGGGTCGTCGTAGCATCCTGCTCGAACAGCTCCGGATGATACATCTGCATCTCCTGAAGAAAGAGACGCTGCACGCGCAGAATGCGATCCCGATCGAGCGTCTCAGCGTCGATCTCATGGGCATCGTCCTGGTTGTTGCGACTTCCAAGTCGCGGTGCCTGCGTCGTTCCAAGCACCGTGAAGAACGCCAGCGCCGGGTCTTGGATCGGCGTCCGTGGCAGCAAAAAGACGTTGCCCAGTAATGGGAAGCGTTGTCCAAACCCGTAGCCATCATTCAGTAGTGCCTGTAGTGGCGGAAGCTTGTCGAGAAAGTCGAGATCTGTCGCTAGTTGCAGGATATAGTTGTGGCCTGGTGTGTACAGGAACGGTGGCATCCACTCGTCGTCACTGAGCGTGGCCGACAGCTGCTTGGTCTTGCATTCGATGCAGAACGCCGGACCCATGCCCTCGCTTTCAATGGCGAAGTGCTTGCCACACGAGCGGAACACCCCGCGACGGCGTGGCATGTGCTGCAGCGTCGTGTTCCGGCGCCGTGCTTCAGCCACAGCGTAGTCGTCGTAGGCTCGCTCGGCATCCACACGCAGAGCAAAATAGCCCAAGTACACGATTCGTTGTTCGAGCTTGCCCGTGGCGTCTTCAGCGCGGCGGAATCGCTTGAGCTTGGATACAAACGCTTTAGAGCCCTTGTACAGTTGCTTTCCAGTTGTCACGGTAATGGACGCCGACCAACCCAGCAGAGGCGGTTCCAGGTCTTGCTGGTCATTGGCGTCAGGTTGAATTGCAGCCTCCAGGCTCGGTTCGTAGCGCACAAACCCGGTCTTTCGCGCATGGCATCGCCATGTATCGATGGCTTCGAGCACTTTGACAGTGAGGAACCGCATGCAGTTGAGCTCGGTCAGTAATTTCCGCGCGGTTTTGGTCGTCTCAGCCTTCAGGTCTTGCTGGAAGCGCTTCATGCACTTGGTGGCCAAGTTCTGCAAGCGTGCAAGTTGCTCTTCGCGCTGGATGATGGCGTGCAGCACTCGCTTTTCGAGCCACGCTTCCTCGGCCTGTGCCCACGTCGACATCCGTGCTTGCTCTTCATGGGAGACGTAGTAGTGGCGCTTGAGGCATCCTAGACCAGCCACTGCTGGGGGCGCCGCCGGGTCGTCGCGGGGTCGAGGGCGACGCGAGCAGTGGAGAAAGAGCACCCATTCCCGACACAGCTCCGGCACAGCCTCGACACGAGATGGAGCCAGCGCATTTGGCAACGCGGCCCTCTTCTGGACGTCCTGCACATTCACGTGGTCCCCGGGGCTCGGGGTATCCAGTTGGAACTCAAGCTTTTCGCGTTGTCGCCTCAGTTTGTCGTTGACTTCGTTCGCGCCGAGCCACGAGCCTATCCGACGCATGGCATCGAAGTTAAGCACGTCGTTGGCCATTTGCTGCAGCACGATGGGAAGAACCACAGCCTCACTATGCTGCTCTTGATTGGTCTTGGCTGCTGCGTCTTCGTTGTCTTCGTTGTGGTTGTCATCATGCGCTAGGGACGCCGCACCTTTGGATGTCGGTGCGTCGTACAAGCCCATGGTGACGCTCGATGCCTTCGGCAACCACTTGCGAAACAGCTCGACGCCGGTGGAGCTCTTGAACTTAGCGAGACCGTTGTGCTGACCAGACGCAATGTACTTGCCATTGACATGAAGGGCACCTGCACCGGCCACGATCCAGGTTTCCACGGACGCCTTGGTGCTGACGATGCTGGGAGCCGGCGCCACCCCGTGAGTGGATGAACAGAGCCATCCATCGCGTGGTGGATGATCCGGCAGCAATGCTAGTGCTTCCAAATCGCCTTCGCTATCGTTGAGGACGGACAATGCAGCGTAATAAACGACGTGCATGGACAACTCTTTGTCTTGATTTAGCATCATCTGAACGGTCTGTTCGCGGGGTGTGAACGTGATGTTTGGAGAAGGAGCTGCCAACAACCACACCAACGCGTAGTCGTCTCTAGAATGAGCGACGGAAGCAACTTGTGCCGTACCCGTGGTACTTGTGGAGGGCGCGGATGGAGATTTTGGCAGCGCTGAGAGTGGAGAAGACGGCGAAACACGAAGACGTCGATGGGATCCGTACGGGTCGGTTAGTTTGGCTCGCAATTGCCGTGCGACGCTGCGCTCAGCGTCGGCCTCTTTGCGGGCTGCGTCGGCCTTATTCTTCGCTTCTAACAGCAGCTGATAGCGTCGTGCGCGTTCGTCGAACGTCCAACTGCGCTCGTTCTGCGCATACATGAGCATCCCGATGCGCACATCCTCGGCCAGTCGATCCGCTTCCTGAATGGCCACTGCTGCCTGCTCCTCAGCGTGTGCGACCTGCTCGGCGTCATTCATAAACTGCTGCTGGCGAGTCGCCCGCTGTTGGACGTGGGCAAACGACAGCGGGTTGTCTGCAGGCAACGCGTCATTCCGTTCCAGCTGCTGGAGTAGTGGCAGACGTCGCGTCTCCATGGTGTCAGCGGCGCCGCCGTTTCTGCTGAGCTTGCGCGGTGACACGCTCGATATAGAGAGCGGAGAGCCATAGAGCGGCGCGGTCGCACTCGGAGCTTGCGTGGGGGCATGACGTGACTGGGCGTCAAGCGACCGCGTCGCGACCTGGGCCTGGATAGCCGCCAAACGAGCTGCGAAATGGTCGATCTTGAGCAGCGTGACCGCCATGACTTCCTTCCCTGCCAAGTGCGCTCCATGATCATGGCTGTCTGTACTGCGCGCGTCTTCTTCGTCTACCTGGGAGGCGTCCATGACACCGCGATCCTCCGACGCCCCATTCACGCCGTGGTCATCGTCATCGCTTCCACGATCCCGAAAGGACACACTTGAACGCTGGCATTGTTTTGTCCATCACTGTAAGCGAAACATCTGTGAATCCTGAACGCATCTTCTGGTTGGGACCTCCGAAATCGAAACGGTTCGTGGAGCCAGCGTTTCTTCTCATCGTGTTAACCAACTGCCTCTCTGATTTTCCCATCCAGGTACCATATGGTACCTGGATTCTGTGGCTCTTGAGTGATGCCTTTCAAGACTGGCAGGGGGCTTGCGGGAGAATGGCGGGATGGACTGTCGCTGGGAATGCCACTGCGACAGATGGAACGCCGACGTGCTCGATCAACGTGGCGACGCGACCAAAGCGCAAAAGGTGGGGCGTCCCAGCCGATCACGGCTCAAACAGTCTCTCATTGAGACTGCGTTCAGTGCCCGAAATGATGATGGCGCGGTTGCCCACACAGCTTGGCTTGCCCAGTCAACGCGAACGCGAAGTACGGCTGAAAGCACGCCGAGAGCCCCGAACGATGACGCTGCCGATGCCTGGAACGCCCCCGCTTCCGTCGGACGACGACTGTCAATCCACGAAAGAGCGACTTTATAACTCGGCCAAGGATCTGGCTTATTCGAGTGCTGAAGAGACGACGGAGAGCGTGGGCAGCGCCGATGAATGGTGCGACCGCCATCTGCAGGGTGACAGCGACTACTTGGACGCTGCCGGACGCATCCAACGCACATGGCGTTGTCATCTCGCGCGACAAGAGCTGATGAAGCGCCAAAGCACGGTTGGACGGCCCGTGGAGTTAGGCGTCGCGACGGTGAAGAACCTGCAAATGCTGTGCGATTATCGCTGTGTCCGCAGCGCGTATTGCCATGTCCGCGTGCTCAAGAAGCCGTTTGGGCCCTTCATGTTCGAATACACGACCAAAGTCGCCTCCAACATGAAGCAGCCACGCTGGGAGGATCGGTTTCTAATTCCTGTCTTATCCAGCAAGTGTGACGTCGTGGTGACGTTCATCGGTATCACCGTTAACGACCAGCATCGCTTCTTAGGACAAGCTGTGTTCAAGCTCGGCACTGGGTGGGAGAACCAGCAAGTGTGGTCAGCTGATCTGGGCAAACTGCACTTCCCCGTTGGCACAAATCTTCAGAACACTGGTCGCTACGTCCAGGGCACCGTGGAAGTGCATCTGGCGCCGGTGTTCACATCCACTGCGAGTTCCATGGCGGGGCAATTTATGATTCCTCGTCCGCCGAAGGCAGCACCAACGTGGTTTATGCCGCGATGGACACAGAAGGCCAAGGCTGTAGCTGCGCTGGCGACTTCGTACGCCTGGGCGGCGCCTGCATCGGATCCATTGGACGAGCAAGCCACCTTCGCTGGAAGGAAGGACGAGTTCACGCGGTGGGGCGTGCTGACCGAAACGCACTTGCATTTATACGAACCATTGACGGCTGCTCCATGGAAGAGTCTGGAACTCGCCAAACTGCAGCTGGTGCAGCAGGACGACGCGGCCCCGTGCTCGCGAGACTTTGCGCCGGCATCACACTATCCCGTGAAGATCTACTACCAAGGCGAACTCGTTCATCTCCAAGTGTCGTCTCGAGCGCAGCAAGTGGCGTGGCACTTCAAGATCAACCTGCTGCGGCGCCGCTTGCTCGTACCGTAAACTTGTGGCCTAGTGGGTTGCCGTGTGTTATGTCGTAGGTCTATTTAACGCGTTTAACGGAAATGGATGTGTTTGTATCTTTGGAAACGGGTCGGGGACGCTGCAGAGCGGCAGTCGACATGGGCGTGGCGGGGGTGACAATGCCGCCGAGCAAGGTGGTGGATGCCGCCCAGGTCCAGGCGCTGCTGCAGGCGGTGCAGATGCTGGCAGTAGATCCGCTGGTGGCCGTGACTCCATCCGTGGACGCTGCGTATTGGGATGCGCTGTATGTCGCGACCCAAGATGACAACTCGACGGAGAACGTCAAGAACGTGTTGGCGGAAGTGGGCATTTACGTGGCGGGAATGGCCTCCACGGCCGAGCAGATCGTGGGGATGCTACGTACCTTGCTCACGCACAAGGCCTTTGAAGGTGTGGGTGCGCTAGGGGTCGTGCGCTTCGCGTTTCGCGGGTTGAAGGTGACCAAGCGCTGGAACGTGCTCGAAGTTGCATCGCACGAGCTCATCGACGCCGTGTTCGACAAGTGCGTGCGGGCGGCATTGCCGGTTCAGATCGTTGCCATGCAGTTCTACATGGAGATCCTCGTGGGCTACCAGCATAAGGCCGATCTGTATGTGCAGAAGCTGCCTCAGATTGTCCAATTGGTGCATCACGTTGCCGAGTACGCCAAGAGTGAAGTGGAGGACGGAGTTGTCAAGGACCTTGTTGTGCAGAACCTTGTCACGGCATGCTACGCGATGGCACATTGCCATCGCGCGTATGAAGAGCAGGCGCAGCAAGTGCGCCGAGCCCTCGAAGACGCCTTCGGAGCGGCAGTGACGCCTCCGACAGCCAAGGCCCGCGACGCAGCGCTGCGTGAGTGTGCATGGATCTTGCCAGCGACGGAAATGACCAAGTTCTTGGCACCAATTGAAGGGAAATGGGTGCTCGACGAAATCTCGAGCGAGCAGCACCACCCTGCGAGCAGTGTCCAGACCAACGCGGGATCGGTGTTGCTGAAAACTGAGGCCAATTGTCTGGCGGTAGATGTGAGTGGCGAAGTTCAAGGTTCAAGCACCCAGAACTCGATCAGCTTGGACGGATACTTCCACAAAGAGATGAAACCTGGAGCGACGTGGCAACTTGATGGCCATTGGAGTCAAGTGTTGTCGACCACAACGCAGCCAACAGTTGCGATGGCGCCTCAGTCAGTGGCATGGAGCTGTCCGGCATGTACATTGAACAACGAGCCCGATGCATCGAAATGCGCGACTTGCGGTACCGCTGCGCCGTCGTCAAGCGTGCCCGCGGCAACTCGCAACGGCGCTGCACAGAGCAACCCAGCGCCTTTCGTGGCCACGTTCAGCCCCGATCTTTCCTTTATGCACATCCGGTGGACCCGCGGTGAGCAACAGGGCGTGTGGTTGGCAAAGAATCTGAGCGAAATTGACAAGTTTGCCATCTCTACCGAGTTTGAAAGGTTGTCGCCCACAGAGCGCCAGGGGAAGCTTACTGCCAAGGCGTATTCCCCTTTGTCGCGCTTCGAAAACGTGTTGGTGCTTCAGAAGCCGCTGTCTCTTTTCTCAAATGAAGAATTTGCGGTTCAAGTATGGATCCAACCTGTGGCTGGCGGTCCCTCGCGACAGACTATTCTAGCTAACGCTGAGTGCGAGTTATACATGCTTGAGTCGGGCGCTATCGTTTGGGATATCTTCGATGGATTATACACGCTGAAAACTCAGGCATTGCCTCATGGCAGCTTTTCGCACGTCACCATCCAAGCTACTCGCGATCACTTCCAGCTGCTTGTGGATGAGATGGTGGTCGAAGAGTCGATGCGCAGTGTCGCCAACGAATCAAGTTCTGGGTTCCGAGTTGGGCCGTTTACAATTGGTGGGCGTTCAACTGCCCCATCCGGCCCGGTGTCCTCCAGTACGACTATCGAGTCTTGCTTTGCTGGTGTGATTCTGGATCTTCGAGTGTGGACAAGAGTTATAGTCCCGCCATCAAAGACATCCACGTCGCTATCGTCGTCACTTCATGGCTCGGAGCAGCAATTGTTGGCATACCTCCCTCTGGTTGGTGACTCAGAGCGCGTGCTGCTGGATATGACAGCCAACGAAAATCACGCGACTGTATTTGGTGCGATCAACGGTAACTTGCAGTCGTTCGCTCCAAATGCCTCGTTGGTTGCGCTACCAGTCAACAACGTGTTCACCCGATCATTGGGAAGTTTCTGCACGAGTGGCGTATTTTCTGGCCAGCCCAATGGTCTCGGGGTTCATGTGCATGAAGTTGGCGCTGCATTGTGGTGTAGTAATGCTCTCGACATTGCGAGCGGCTTTGAATCGTCGGTGTGGATCGAACCTGTGGTGCCTGCTCGTACGTGCGAAGTGGTTTTCGCGCTTACTCAAAGTTCATACTGGAAGATGAGTCCGTTGCAAGTGGAGGCATCGATGATGGATCGGTCTTCCGAAACCGGTTTGTCCGAAGACAACTCTTTGTTCGTGAAATGTGCTTTTGTGGCTGATGACTCGGTTTTCACGCGATGCAACATCAGCGTGGTTGTGTGGCGAAACAAACGGCCGAATGTCATCAGTCGCGCTTGCCGCATTGCCTGCTCGTCGGTGATGGTTCGAATCAAGCAGGTTCAACCGGCGCAGACGTTATGCATTGAGCTAGGAGATGGCGTTGTGTGTTTCGAATGCGCCATCAATTTGCAAAGTGCGCTCGACTTGAAGGTTGGAGGTGTGCGCGCGGGCCTGGTTTTTCCACTCTCAGCTGAATCCCACGACTCAAGCTCTGCATCAATGCTTCTTCGTGAGTGGACGTTCAATAAATTGGCACCTTCGACCAACTCAGACGACTCTGGATCAGTTCTGGAAAACGTATACCCATCGCTTTGTTCGAAGAAGGCTGAAATTGCAAGAGAAGCTGCTGCAGTGTCAACAAGCGAAACAACCGGGTGCACACGTTGCTCAACAGATGGAAGCGCGATCGAACAAGAAACTTACGGCTGTCAGACATGCAACCTTGTTCATGGGGCCGCACTTTGTCGCGTTTGCACCTCGATATGCCACGAAGGTCATGAAATTGTCGCCATGGGACTTATTTCAAGTGTGTGTGCGTGTCATTTACGGCCAAGCGGTTCTTGTCAGTCGATGTCAGCGGTACGAATTGATGACCATCCAGTTTTGCAAAGCCCTGTGAAGGCAACTCTGTGGTGCTGTAGCAAGTGCACGGTGATTAATGAAGCAGCGTCACGTGAGTGCTCAGTATGTGGCAACAAGACTCCCACTCAACCGGCTACGTCTGAGCAGCAATCTTCGTCATCTCGAGCGATTGTAGAGCGAAAAGATCCCCCAGTGGAACCAACCCAGTGGACTTGCGAGGCATGTACCATGCTAAATGAGCCGAACGCATCCAAGTGTTTCATGTGCGAGACGCCGCGGCCTGCATCCGCCGGGTCAGATACCAGTGGAAAAGATGGTTTGCTCACGCTCTACCATGCAGCAGAAGGATCAAGTATGCAAGTTGAGCCTGCTCGCGCCAGTGATGCGCCATGGTTTTGCTCTGCGTGTACCATGGAGAATAAGGGATCGGACTCAAGTTGCTACATGTGCTCCACGGTGCGCGATATTCCCGTTGCAGGGCCAATCGAGGCCGCAGACACAGTCCTCGCACTCCCGTCATCAAGATCTGCCGAACAAGTTGCAACAGTGGCGCAGCCAGCTGCTGTTAACTTGCATGACCGCAGTCGACTCGAAAACGCCCAGAGACTGGAAGAATTCATGCTTTCACTGATGCAAGCCGACCTAACTGCTGGCGTTGGTCGTAATTTAAGTATCGGGCATTGGGACTCTACTGCGGGCAGCGTGTCTTTCACGGTTGGGGCGCCATTCATGGCGAAAACTGTGTCTGGAAATTACGTCGAGCAAGACGGGACCCTGTGTGGCATTGCTCGCCTCACCTCAGATGGCAAATGGAAATTGGACGGGCGATACAAGAAGCACTCGCAAACACAAGAAAACGCATTTTCCATTACCTGGGATACTTCGGCATCGCGTTTTGATGGTCGATGGTACCGCGGAGATGGTTCTGGGGAATGGAAATGTGTGGTGGCACCGGCATCTTCGGATTTCCGAGGACTCGCAAAGGTTTCACCGACTTCGTCTCAGCGTCAGCCATTTTATTCTGGGCTCATCAATATGAAGCAGAACTTGACAAATGTCTGCTACCAGAACAGTTTCCTCCAGCCATTGTTCATGACCGAAGAATTCCGAAAGCTGGTTCTTTCATGCCGAACCGAGGATTTTCCCGCCATCCCAACTGAAGATGAAAGCAACGGAGACGTCTTGCGATGCATTCAAGACCTTTTCGCGCGTCTGACAGCCTCCCAACGAGCAGAGCTAGACTCTCATGCCTTGCAACGTTGTCTGCCATCTACATTCCAAGCAGGAAGGCAGCAGGATACTTCAGACTTTGCACATTTTGTAATCGACGCTCTGACTCAACAGCTAAGTCAGCGAGAAGACACCATCGACAGCATCGCTGACATATTTGGTGGCCAACAAGCCACTGTATTGGCGTGCAAGGAGTGTGGAAAGAAGTCGGTCAACCGCGAGTATTTCTGGGAGTTGCTGCTGAATATGATCGACCTCAAGTATACCCCTATAACGGATATCACCGCCGTGAGTGGATCATCGACAGACATCGCAACTCCCGCTGGATTCGAACGAATCAACAACGACTTGAACAAGGACAGAAGTAGCGCACCTTACGTGTTCTTGTGCGTGAAGCGTTGTCCAGAACAATGCTCAGCATCCCAGAACCCAGCGTACGCGCCAATTACCGACTTGATCATCCGCACAGTGCCATTCACGGATCCCAAGCCAACTATGTCTGGGTATGAACGAGTTGAGATGGATCTTAACTCTGGCGGAAGTACTGTGGTGATTGGAGGGAAAAAGCAAGTGTATCTCTTCTTCAAACGAGATCCAGATGGCTCACCTATCACAGATCTTCAAGTTATTGTGGGCAATGAAAACGTTCCAGATGGCTTCAAGCAAATACGAATCGATCTCAATCAGGGAGAAGGTTCGAAGGTGTTCCTATGCTACCGATGCGATATGCCGATCACGGACCTGAAGATTGTCAACAATGGAATTCCTGGCTACAAGCTTGTGGACCATCTTCTGAACCTCAGCCACGAAGATGCTATCAAGCAGTACATGGCTCTGAAAGTTGGAGGAACGGAGCAGTGCGTCACTGATTTGAAGCTAGTCGAAGGGGCTAGCGTTCCGGAGTTTGTCAGAGAAGGATGGGAATTGACTGGCAGTCCCTCCAGTACATCATACATGGAGCATGATGGTCCCCCATCACAACTGATGGTGCGTCGAGGTCATGGAAATCCGATTTACGTCGTTGACGTGTTCCGGGCGCCTCGTGAAGTCCCGAAGTATAAGGACTATGAAGTAATCGACATATACCCAGGCTCGACGTCAGTGAACACCAGCACGTCCACGCTTGGGGAGGTTGCTCAGTTCCTTAAAGGAGACTGGGTTGGAAACGAAGAAATCGATCGTGCACGCAAATCAGTGCGAATTTCCACCATCAAGGAGCCGCTTCGAGATGCTATCTTGATTAAGGGATCATTTGATGACGGAGGTGAGCTCATTGGTGTGGCCTTCAGTGTGCACTCAGCGTGGTCACAAGCCGTGACTGCGGGAGATGAATCGACTAGCCGCAGACGCATCTTGCAGCTCCAAGGATTCTGGCGAAGCTCGAAGATTAAGCAACCGCAGTTGGTCAACATTGAGATTCGGCAAAGCCATCTCGAAGACGGGATGTACAGTTTCTCCGGTGTCCTAGGCGATGGTCGCAGCAATCCTGTCACTGTGAATGCAACTCAGAAGTCGGCGCGTGTGCGTACGAAATGGCCAATATCCAGTCTGTATGTGATCCGAGGCGATGAGCGAGTACCTGATGGTGTTGAAGTGGTGCGTGAGACTGTGTCCGGTCGCACTGGGAACTTACTTGCGCAGACCCAATCACCGTACTCGTTGTACTTGGCGGTCAAGCGTGAGGAGAATCCAGTTGATGATGCATATCTCACCGACGTGTGCGTCATCTACGGTGAGATTGATGCTGTTCCTGAGGACTATGTTTGCGTGCAAACGACTCCCGGAGGCTTCTCCGCTAACCTCAATGATGGTACGTCTGGTGTTCCCATCTTCATCTGTTACCACCGCGGCAAATCAAAAACGGAGAAGAGTTTGATCGATTTGGCGTTGGCATGGTCGTCGGGCGCGCAAGCCGATGCAACCGTACCTCAAGGCTTTACAAAGGTTTTGCACACGCCGCTAGGAATGGACGCCAATTTAAACCAAGGAACACGTGGTGTAGCCATCCACCTCTGTTTTGCGAAATGCGATCCAGCGCATATTGCGCGGCCGTTGTCAGATGGTTTGAATGGCGAGTACGAGGTTTCGGCAGTTGGGAACTCCTCTCCAGCCAACTCTCCGTCTATCTTCCGGTTCTTGACGATGTCCGTGATGGAAAAGCTGGAAGGCGCCCGCGTCATTGAAGGCCGCTTTGGGACAGTGCTGCATGCACATCTGCCAGGGTCGCTGAGAGGTGTCCTATTCCGATCTGCACAAAAAAACTCAACATCGATCATTGGATTGTGGTCGTCCGAGGAACAAGTAGCTGGTACGGACGCGATGGACTTTGCGTCTTCCATGTTCCCATTCGAGTTTACGGTCGGTAACAACAGCGATCTTGACGGTTGGTGGAGTGGTCCCCAGCCATCTCAACCTTCGGCGGCTGTCACTACGACTGCGACTTTGGTCGGTGGTCCATGGAAGCTGGTGAAGGATTCGTACGTTCGAGTAGCATTCAAGCGCGACTATGGTACGGAGTGGAAGAATGGCAAACTATTGTCGTCTGAGCGTGTCTGGCGTCATGATATTGCCACAATGCTGTCTCGCTTCGTGGCCAAGCGCACGCTTGGTGGCGACAACGTGCTCTCGTGCAGTGACTGCCAGCGGAAGACGGAATCTCGTGCGCACACGGTAATCGTCTCGCCACCGAAATTCCTCATCCTGACGATCAAGCGAATGTATTACGACTGGGTGCAGCAGAAGACATGCAAGTGTTTGCACGACGTACAATTTCCGGCGCACCTGGTGTTGCCTTCACTCGACGCGGATGACGAAGGCGTGTTATACACGGAGCAAGAAGAGGACCGCAAGAAACGCGATCGTAAGCGCCACTACGGTTTGTATGGCGCGCTCGTTCATAGCGGAATGACCGCCAATTCCGGACATTACTACAGTTTTTGCCGCGAGAGCAGCGATATCGTGCACCAGCTGCATCTGGAGGAATCAACGCAGGCGCCATGGATCAAGTTTAATGACTCGAAGGTGGAGCTCTCAAGCTGGAAGGAGATGAACCAGCAGGTGTCCAACTCGATGTCGGACTCGGTCTACTTGCTCTTGTACAAGAAACTGTCGTATGACCCACCGGAAGTGACAGCTCAGGGTATCGAGAGTGATATCGACATGGCCTCGTCAGGTCACGAGGACGAAGAAGCAATGCTGCTGGCAAAAGCGATGGCGTTGTCCATGTCAGCAGCGTCGCAGAGCAAACAAACAAGCACTGAGAACGCTGCCGCGGAGGAGAAGGCGACTTCAGCTTGCGAAGATATGAATGTGGCGAGACCGGCAGATTTGCGAATCCTCAAGCAGGTAAAAACTCATTCGACACAGTCTTACGTGGCGAAATTGCATATTAACTCTTCTTTTGCCCAGGTTGAGCAGTGGAACGCTGACTTTATGGAAACCGTCCTGTCCCAGTCATCTAGCGCGCTGCACGCCACGGACCTCCATACACTCATGGCCTTGCGTCACGGCTTAGTGGTGGCGCCTCTGTCAGCAAGCAAAGCAAGCCTATAGAGCAGAGTATTGGTCGGTAGATGGAGGCAGAAGTGCGCGGATCGGCATCACGAAGTGTATTGATCAAATCAATTGAAAGGGTAGCTAAGAAGACGGCAGAAACCGACGAATACTAGACAAGGCCCTACGCAACGGCAACACACGCCATTGGACGCTTGAACACACCAAGCTCAGCAGTCTGCTCCCATTTGGCAAGCGTGTTGCGGTAGGTCTGGATGAGGAACTTGAGCGCCGTCTGGCCTCCAATGACAGCCTCGAACTTGTCGCGACTACGAATATCCATCAGCGTTAACGACGGCATGCCTGCAGAAATTTCGTACACAGCTGCCGACGTTAGCTTGGTGCAGCCCCACAGACGCAGCTCCTTTAGATTCGAGAGCGACGCCACAATACGTGAAATCGCAGCGTCTGTCACCCGCGAACACTGCGACAAGTTCAGGTTCTCCAGGTGTGGCAACAACTGGCAGATCGAGTCCACGCCCTTATCCGACACCTTGTAACAGTAGCGCAGGTTCAAGTCCTTGAGACCAGGCAGATTCTCCGCGACAATGGCCACCACTCTGGAAACACAACGGCAAGTTAGCAAAACAAGCATGATACATACTGACGGTCAATCCGAATGGACGCACCGATCGTCCACTTTGTGGCAGTAGCGCAGGTTAAGACGCGTCAAGTTGGAGCAGCGCTCGATGACGTGAATCACAGATGCGTTGTCGACGTTGTGGCAGCCCGACAAGCCCAGATCACGCAGCCGACTGCATTCGCTGATGCAGCGAATATCGTGTCCGCTCAGCGTGTGGCAACCGGTCAGATCCACCACACGCAGCGTTTTCTTGTTCGCGTTCACCAGAGCCTGCAATGCAACGCCTTCAACGGCCATATCGCGCAGATGCAGCGCTTCCAGGTTGCAGCAGACCTGAGCTAAAGCCAAAAACTGCAACCCAACGAGCTATCATCAGACACAGCTCATCTCAACAGCACACGTACGTGCAAAGTTGTGCGGTCTACTCACCCCCTCCGTGTCGAATTTCGAGCATCGGTTGATCTCCAACACGTGCAGCTTCTCCAAACCAACACGGCATGCCGGATCCGCCACGACGTCCTTGGTGAACGCGTCCGAGTTCGCCACACGAAGCTCGATCAGCTCGCCACAGCCCTGTCGCAACAAACACTTCCAAAATCCTTCTGATCGTCCGTTATCCTTTCCCGTGCACAAGTGTGCGTTCTTCATCGTGCACTGCTCACAGGCGTTGCAATACGACGTGAACCGCGTGGCCATGGGCTCCTTCATCATCGCTTTCTGCGTCGAAATTACGGCAAACCGCTCGCTCATTGTCAAGAACCCAAACACTTGCTGCAGGTTCTCGGCCGTCACGCGTTGGAATCCGTGGCTCGCGTCGGCTGCAGCTGCTGCCAGCATGCTGCCAGCACTGAGACGCATCTGCTTCCGCTCCTTCGCTCGCTCCATCTCGCTCCCGTTCCTCGTTCGCTCCTCTCTCCCAGTGTTGTGGACCGTCGCCGTCATCGCACGCCGCGACGCTGCCGCGTCTCCGTTGCTGGCTTGGTTCTCCAGTTTCTTTCTATTCGTGAAAATGCTTCGTGTCACCACCACGGACCGGCACTCAGATCGTTTGCCAAAACGCCGTGCGGGTCTCGTGCTTGCGCTGTCCAATCCACTGGTGCTGCGGGCAGTCCTTGAGCATGCTCTGACGTGCTGCTCAAGGTCGTGCAAGTGCTTCGGCGCGGGCGCTCGTCGGGCGAGGCTGGCGCGAGGCTGGGGCTTGTCGACGGGGCACGTGGGGCTCGTCAACGGCGGCGCCGACTTGTGCTTCGGGCGCTGTTGCGGGGCGGGTGCTTCGTGCAACTCGGACGAGGTCGTGAACGTGCGCGTGGGCGTCGCCTGGACTTGGTTCCTGGGGCGGCCTTGGGGCGGTTGCTTTGCTTTGGCTTCTGCGCTTCCTCGCCGAGGTCCCAGTCGTGGCCTGTGCGTGCCGCTGCTACCCTTTCTTTGCGAGGGGAGTGGCGAGCGTAAGCAATACCGGAAGACTCGCCGCTTGCGTAAGCTTCTCCGTAAGCTTCCACGGGGATTGGCACGCAGAATGTGAACGAGAACGGGAAAATTTCTGGAATGCTTGTTGGCTTCGGTAGTTTTCATGTCAGTGGGGTGCAACATTGCAAGGTGTGTGTGCTGGGGGTGCCACGTGAGGGTAGGGCGCCGAACGGAAGCAGATCACCCGAATTATTAAGTTCGAAGAGGAACTGGAAATGGCAGCTGCGTCCGCCCCTGACGCTCCACGCATCCGACCTGGCGACGGCCGTGCAATCCTATTGGTTCTGGGAGGTCATGCAGTCTAGAAAATTCGCCTTCCGCCCCACCCCTGTCCTACGTCGTACCGTACACTACATGTGGTAAATTGGTAAATAACTGAATCGTTTTCAATCTGTCCATTGCAGTACGTGTGTGCAAGACGTTGTGGGTGCAGTCAATCCATTGGTGATCAGCTGGAGCGCCAATCGACGCATCAATCGCGTCGCTGATCGACATCATCATGGCCGGTGCCAAGGCGCAGCAGCGCCACAAGCAACAGCAGAAACCCAAGCCTCAGAAGCATTCGCAGCACGTGTACGAAAGTGACGGCGACAGCGACTCGGAAGACGGCGGCAACCTGGCCGCCATCCCGCTCAAGTCGCTCGAGCATGGCCGCGTGCGCGACTTCATTGCCGAGCTGGACCAGGACCAACAGAAGCGCCCGAGCAAGCGCACGCGCGCCGAGCGCGAGAAGAACGCGCTGGAGCAACAGAAGAAGCGGTCGCGCCAGGACAAGGCCGAGAAAATCGTGTGGCGCAAGTTCGACCGCGCCAACCCGCTGTTTGAGCAGTATTACAAGCAGTTGCTGGGGCTGGACGACACGAAATGGGAGGCGCTGGTAGCGTCGCAGAAGCAGCCCGTGGCCGTGCACGTGCGCGTCAATGGCAACTACAAGAGCTTGGGCGAGATCGTGGCTGGGTCGCTCCAGTGCGACTTTGACATCCACGACATGACGGTCAAGCTCGTGGGCGGTGACGAGCACCTCGTTACCTTCGCGCCTGTTGAATGGGTCGGTGGCAACCATGTGTGGAAGCTCACGCTCGACAGCAAGGCCTTCCGCAAGTGCCAGCCGCTGGCCGACCTGAGCAACTACTTCCGCACGCAGTGCCAACTCGGCACGTTGCTGCGCCAGGAGCCGACGACCAGCATCATTCCGACGTTCCTGAACGCGCAGCCCGGTGAGATGGTGCTCGACTTGTGCGGTGGTGGCGAACACCGTGCGCCGATCATCGCCGAAACGCTGTGCAACGGCAAGGGCGTGCTCGTCGTGAACGAGCGCGACTCGAACGTGGCGGCCGCGGCCGTGCGCAGCGTCAACCGCACGCTCGCCAAGTCGCCAGAAGTGGTCGTAACGGCGCACAAGCCAAGTGACTTTCCGCTGCCATACGACGAGGCTTCGGGCGCTATGGCCACGACCGGGCCATTCGACCGCGTAATCTGCTGTGCGCCGTGCTCGGGTGACGGCCTGGTGCGCAAGATCCCGGAGAAGTGGCGCACGTGGAGCCCAGCGAACGCGTGGAAGTTCCATTTGTCGCAGTTGGCGGTCGCCTCCAAGGCATTGGCACTCGCCAAGGTCGGTGGCCACGTGCTGTATGCTACTCGGTCGCTCAACCCGATCGAGGACGAAGCTGTGGTCGCTGAGTTGTTGCGGGCTGGCCAGCGTGCTTACGAACTGGTGGACCTGTCCGAGATATTGCCTGATCTCGTGCGTGGCCAAGGCATTGCGTCGTGGCCAGTGCTGGACGCCGAGATGAACCAAGTGGCGTCGTGGGAGGAGGCCTCGACCGAGCTGAAGAAGTCGTTGCGACCATCGATGTGGCCACCAACCGGGAGTGAACAGGAGCAAATGCATCTCGATCGATGTGTGCGCTTGCTGCCACACCAGAACGACACTTACGGACTGTTCATAGCTGTGTTGAAGAAGGTGAAGCAGAGCAGTGTGGCTGTTGCGGGCCCAGCAGCGTTGCCACCGGCGGCTGCGACGTCCAAAGAAGAGAAGAAGCGTCTCAAGGCTGCTAAGAAGGCTCTCGGAAGCTATCTGGTCGCTGAAGACAAGAACTTCCAAAGCATCGCCGCATTCTACGGTCTGTCGGGTGAACTCACGCGTCAGCACTTCATGGAGCGCGGTGGGTTTGCCAAGGACAAGCCTGTGCACTACGTCTCGCCAGCCGTGACCAAGTTTTTGCAGCGAACGTACAAGGGACGATTGCATGTCCATAAGGCCGGTGTGGAAGTGTTCCGCCGCCACAGCAACCAGTACGACCTCACCGACGATGGTGTGCGTGCTCTGCTGCCGTTCTTGCAACAGCGAGTGCTCAGCCAAAAGTTGGAGGACTTCTCGGCCTTGATGTCGTCGAAGGAGATCTGGCTCAAGAACGCCGCGGAGGAAACGAGCGCGATCTTGCAGGAAATGGGCGAAGGCAGCTTTGTTGTGGTGTTGGATGACATGGAGCCAGCACAGACCGGTGATCAAGATATCGTACTGCTGGCAGCACTTCGCCACAACTCTTACTCGCTCACATCGAACGCTGGAACGATCGCGCGCGTCAAGGTGTTGCTCTCTGAGCTGAACGTGGGTGAAGAAGAAGACGACGGCTACGACTCGTACGAATTCGAGGACTAAACGCACAGAATAACAACGAATCCGACTATTTCCATTAGATGATGATCGCAAAAAACTCGAAAAATGAATGAATGAATACATAGAAACACATCGACAGCCACACATTTGGGACATAAGAAAACCAGATGATACCTCTGAACGATGTCGAGTGAACCACGAGAGACCTTGACTTGGTTGTCCTGTCGTCGCCCATGACGGAGAGAGAGAGCGGTGGGCTTTCTGTACCGTAATTCGCCTTTTTTCTATTTTATGCTCGCAAGTTTCTCGATCTTTTCGTTCAGCGGTTTAGACTACAGGAGGCGAAGCGCAATATGACGACCACGAGTGCGAGCCATCACCACAGGCAAGCGTCTGTCCAACAGACAGCTGGCAACAGTGGCAGCAGCACAGGTGGTCGCATTGCGGATCGGATGCTCGGGAGTGACGATACCACGAGGCATCAAGATGATGTTGATGCAGCGGTGGGCTCGGGGTGACTGTCGGTGTGGCCGGAGCAGTTGAGTAAGCAGCTCAGAACGGACGGCGCGAAGCGAGACGGTCGGAAATACTTGAGCGCGTAGTGCGAGTCCTCGAACACAGCCACCACTTTCGAGAACGCAAAGCTGCTAGCGCTGACGTTGCGATCTGGGTGGATCGGGTCTTCAATCACCAACGCTGGCTTGGCTAGGTCGTTCCCGTGGTCAGCAAGCTGGTAGATATAGCCGCCGTCGCGGATGGACAACCCGTTCTTGCGGTAGTCGAACAAGATGCCGAAGAATTCGAGAATCCGCATCGTGTGCTCGCCCAAACACGTCACGCTTCGTCGGTTCTGAACAACGGCAGCGTCCTCTTCCAGCTCTTCCGTGGTCGAGCTTGAGCTACGTTCGCTTGAAGTATCCTCAGTCTCAGCGCTGCTGCTGCTCACGCTGACAAGATCCAGCTGCACGTCGGCAATTGACGCCACGTCTTTCACTGGCGATCCGCATGTAGAAGTAGTCTGGCTAGCTGGTGCTGGCTTAGCTGGTGGCATTCCGGCACCGTTCCATGGCGCCTTGGCGCGTGGTTTGGAACTAGCTGCCGCCGCCACTGCAGCGGCGTAGCTGTTTGGAGCAGCAGGTGCCGCGGCCTTTTTCCGTGACTCGTCTTCCGACAGCTTGACTTTACCCGCAGCGACAGCGGCGTAGCTGAATGGTGGTGGACTAGCAGGTGACGCCTCTGCGGAAATCGATTCCTTGGGCGTCTTGGAACGTGCAACAATCGACGCATACGACGACGTGGCGCCAGTCGACGTCGCCGGAGCCTTGGATGGCGATCCGGTCGTCTTGGCCGCGGCTGCGGCGGCCCGTGCACGCTCCAGCTCTGCTATCCGTTGGGCTTCGGCCTTCTCTGCGAGCATGCGCTTGGCCATTTGGGCCGGCGTAGGGGCCTGTGCGCCTGACGCGTACACAGACGCTGCCTCAAAGCAATAATGTCCGTTCCTGAGGGGCACACACACATAGATAGAGGCCGTCAGTGTGTCATGCTCTGCCTTCCACTAGCTCCACCATCAACAGCATGGCACGAACCTCCAGAGGAGCGAAAAGTGGATGAGCATGAGCACGATCGAGTACGAGCTCAGGCCGCCCGTATAGGCATCGTTCAGGTCGCGCTCGCGCAGCAACTGCTTGAACACGATAGCCAGTGGATAAAGCTCCGGCAGCTCGTCAGCATAGCGCTTGACGAGGTCTCGTGCAAGCAGTCCGCTGTGCGTCGCCGACGATTCGAACGTGATGTCGATTGGCACTGACGAGCCAGCGCTGACGAGCTTAAGCACGGGGATCTTGGCCGTCTCCAGCAACGTGAGCGACGCCACCCAGCTCTTGGACCGCAGCGCCTGTGCCAGTTCGCGCAGATTGCGCACGATGGACGCGCGGTCGTTCATCTCGACCACATCAAGAATGACGAGGTCGACGTCGCTGCTGGGGAGCCAAATACCAGTCGAGTACGAGCCAAACGTCTCGATCTTGGCGTGCGACCAGAGCGGCAGCACACAGCTGCGCACCTGTGCGATCATCTCTTCGATGTGCACGGCCATGGCGTCCACCGTCGCCTTCGTGTACTTGGCGTACTCGAGGATTTCCAAGTGGAGGCTGGAACAAACACAACAGATGTCAGGGAATTGACACGAGGGCACCAGTCGCGACACCATTGCACGCGCTTCCAACTCACCGTTCCGCGACGGTCTGCTTCCGCGTGGAGCTCGCGCCGTGGCTCCAGCTCGGCTGGTTCTTCTGGTTCTGCAGTCGCGCGGCGTTCGGCGCCAGGAAGAGGCGATGGTTGCGGCTCTTGACGCCTTCCTGCCCCATGTTACATGCGCGTGGCAGCGCCAGCGGGTCGACCACGGCCGCGTCCACAGCGCGCTCTGTCGTCGTGGCCGCCGTCGCCACCGTGGCGTTCTTCGCGGCCTTGGCAGCCTTGGTCTGCTTCGGGGTCGGACCTGTTTGCGCACAACGCGTCGTCAGCACACCTGCCTCAGCGAACGCACCGGCGTCATGGCCACATCGTTGCGTACCCTTCTTCACCGCGGGCTTGGCCGCCGGCAGCGCAGCGCCGCCAGTCTGCACCTGCTGCTGCTGCTTCTTGCTCTGTTTGCCGCCGTTGGCCGGCGTGGCAGAGGCCGCCTTGGGCTTGTTCACGGGCGCCACCTTCTTGCGCACGGCGCCCGCGTCCTTCTTGCCGCTGCTCACCACGGGCATCTGTCTGCGCGGGTCCACCATGAACGCCGAGTCCCGCGCCTTCATGCTTCACACACGCACACGCACACTGCGTTCGCTGCGAGAAGACCAAGAAGACCGCGAAGGGGGAGCGCTACCGATGTCTATGCACACACCACGACACCACACGAGTGCTGTGCTGCGTTGCCTGGGGCGTGCGGGTGAGCTCTCGGGCGTGCGCTGCTGGCTGCGTCGACTTCGCCGCGTGCTGCGATGCGTCTGTGTCTGCCTCCGCTCCTGGGCTGGGCTGACCGACGGCCGACGGTCGGGCGCTCCACACAAACACCCAAAGGCCTGGCTGGACCCCAACGCTGCCGTTGACACTCAAGCTGCTCCCAACCATGGCCACGCCTTGGCCAATCACGTCGCGACCCTGATTGTCTGACTTCCCTGGTTTCAACCCCTTATAAAGGGTGCGCGGCCAACATCCACGCCACACGCATCGTCGTAATATCTACCAAACGACCTGGAAATGGTAATTACCGGGAGCAGGGAATGGGTACTCTTGGTGGCACTCGATTGGGCAAAAGCGTGCGCATTCGTGATACCGACCCCGTGTACCGCGCTGTACCGGTTGCGGATGGGTTCTGTTTGTGGGGGTTCGTTTGCTTGCTCTGTGCCTGTGTTGCCGGACGCGCATGTGGCGGGCGCCTCCGGCAGTGCGCTCACACACACACGCCAAAGAAGAAGGACGAGAGAGCTGCCACGACAACCACACAGCCAGCCGTCCCTCGGTCTGCCACCGCGTGCGTCTGTCGGTGTCGGTGGCTGAGTGAGCGATCCAGCGAGAGCCCCCTGACTGCACCATGCAGCAGCGCGTGCCCATGCTGTCGGACGAGTCGCTGCTCGACCTCGCGTTGCTGTCGACGCTGAGCGTGCTGGTGCACTACTGCTTCGGCTTCTACGGCCTCGCTGTGGCGCTGCTGGTCTACTGCGGCGGCGACCGCAGCGACCAGGCCTTTCGCCGCCTCAGCGACTTCCTGCTTGACGCGTTCCACGACCTCTACTGGCACAAGCTCCTGCGGTCGCCCGAGCCTGAAGAAGACAAGAGCGACGGCCACGATCATGGCGGGAGCGACACAGACGACCAAGCGCGAGCGCCGTCGCCGTCACCATCGTCGTTGCCGGCCAGTCCTGCGGCGCGGTCACCAGCGCCACCCGCAGGAACGGCGACTAGTGGCGCTAGTATCAGCGTCAGCTCCGATTCCGCTGACGAGATGGCAGTGCCGCACACTCCTGTTCGCCACCCGTTGCGTGACGCCGTCGGGCCGCATGCGCATCAATGGCAGGTGCAAGTGCGCGACGTCGCTGGCGGCGCTGCGTCGACGTCGGTGCCATCCCCAGTCATGTGCATCAACGCCAACGCGCCGATGCCGTTCGAGACGGAGCTGTTCAACGGCCATGTGCTGATCCTCGTACGGACGAACCCGGAAGATCCACGCCACACGCATTTGTTTGCTGGCCGGCGCCGCATGTTCTGGATTCAAGTGCAGGGTCAGTTCAAGCGTCAGCCACAGGGCACGGTCTTCCTCGGCGGTGAACTGCCAGCGCGGGTAGCGACGGGCTTCTTCACACGCAGCATCGCGCTTGTCATCATGGGCATCATCAAAAAGCTCGTGCGAGGCGTCCACTTCAGCTTTGGGGATTCTCGCCGCGGTGAAGTGCCGCACGTGGCGTTCCCGTTGTTCCAGTCGGTCGACCAGTTCGTGGCCACGCGTGCTGGTGAACAACCGCCGACGTTGGGCACTGACGACTTTGGCGAAAGCGATGAAGCACGCAAGCAACGACGCAGTACGCCACTGGGACAGGAGAACTACGAGGTCGGCGTCACGTATTCGTTCCATTTCCACACGATGTATGTTGATCTGACCACGTGGACGACCAAGAACCTCCCGGGGATGAGCGACATGGACTTGGCCACTTTCTTTGACTCACTGCCGTTGCGACTGTCGGCATATGACATTGACACCGCCGCCGCGACCAGTGACCACCATTGTCAGGTAGACAAGCGTTACGTGTTTTGCTTTGAGCTCCAGCATGAACGCAGACGTCTCCAGCGCTCCGAGAGTGAGCAGAGCGATCAGTCGGCGTCGTCCACGGCGGGCAGCACAGCATCCATCGAGAACGCGACCGAGAATGAAGTCCGAGGTAGTGAGAGTGACGAGCTGGCTGGAGCAACGGCTTCGGCGGACGCTGTTCCCATGCCCGCGCGTGGTGTAGCGTTGGAGATGGTGGCGGCGCTGCACGCGGACAATGCCTCAAAGCTCAAGGACATCGACATCTCATTCTTGTTTTGGATGGAAGAAGTCGACCTTGCTTCGGCAGTGCGCCGCGTGCATTACGTGCTAACCGTGCGGCGTCGCACCAACCCGGAGACTAGCCACATCGCTGTGGTCAGTGCGTTTGCTCTCCGACTGCTACTGTTTGGCTCAAGTGGAAGCCGTGCGCCCGCTGATCTACGAGGTGTTCGCTTCCACAGTCGATCCCGGATCGGCAGCTACAGCACGATCACAGCGGAAGCCGAACAGATCTCGCAATATCTCAAGGGCATGCTGAACACCATCGCATCGGGCGCACCGACGGCGTTTGATCAGACATTCCAATCGAGTTTGTACCGCTTGTTGCACTCTCGCGTGCGGTTGGAGGCTGCTCCTGCTGCCGTGTCGTGTACGCCATCCAAACTAGGCGTGAATCTGACGAAACGCGATCGCATCGACATGCGCGTGGCTCTCGAGGGCATCGTCTACCGCTTTCACACCGACTCGCTGTTGCGGCAGGAAGTGCTGGTCGTCACTGCGAACGAACTGCTGTTCTACCGTTCATATTCGACGAACCCAGACAAGATTGTGCAGTGTGGCCGTGTGATTGGCGTCGAGGCGTGCAGCTCACCGTGGACGAAGGGCCACGACGACGGTAACGACGTGGCCACATCAGACGGCGACACTAATACCACCACCCCGCAGGCCCCAGCGTATGCCTTCACCATCAGCACGTTTGCTGAAGAAATTACGCTGTGTGTGCACGCGGACAACGCTCGCAAGTCCTGGATCCGCGTCATTCTGCAACAGTGCAATCCACAGGCAAACCTGGATCAGAGCTTGGTTCAGGACATGCACGTGTGCGCGACTCCGAACAAGGCCCTCCAGCCCGCTGATCGCGTCGTGCTTAACTCGCGCAGTTTGTTCCCAGGCTCCAGCGACCGCAAGAACACGAATAGCGCTAATGCCGGTATCGATGCCGTGGCTCTGGCTGCCACAACGCTGCGCTCCGCTCTTCGCATCCACGCTGGTGCCGACAAGATGAGTGCGCTCGACGTCATGGCCTTCCTTGACAAGGCCAGTCTGTTCCGCGCTATCGACCTCACGGTCCTGCACCAGCGCCCACATGAAGACAAGCTGAGCTTCTACCTCAATCTCTACCACATCATATTGGCGCACGCTATGATCGCCATCGGCTTTCCTCGTGGCAAGACCCAATGGACGCACTTCCTCACGCACATGTGCTATTCTGTCGGGATTCAGCGCCGCACCATGTCACTCGCCGAGATTGAGCACGTGATTCTGCGCGCTCGACTACCTCGAGCCGAGTTACCGTACTTGGCACCGTCCTTCTTCCAGCGCCGATCGGCAGCCTTACTGACGACGTTGGGACTCGCGCATCCAGACTTCCGCGTCACGTTTGCGTTGGTGCTTAATAACTGCTACAGTGACCGCGTAGTCGTGTTCCAGTCAGCGTGTGTCCACGATCAGCTCAACGCGGTGGCCAAGCGCTTCCTAGGGCGCCAAGTCGAAGTACAAGTCGACAAGCGCGCAGTGGTGCTGCCACGTGTTTGCGAATGGTATCGTCACGATTATGGAGGCCACGGCTCGTCGCTTTATTGTCTCCGCAAGCTCGTAGGCTTTCTGCCAGAAGAGACCCAAGCTGCTGCGCTCACTATACTCGATAGCTCGTCACCTGTGCGTGTCAAGTTCGCGAGTTTCAAGTACTCGTCACGCGCAGTATTGCGGCTTGACACGTCACTTGAGGACGAAGCCTCGGGCTTGGCAGTCAGTACTGGTAATCGCACCGACGACGAAAGTGCGGCTGAAGCCGACAGCAGCGGCATCGAGGAAGAAGCAGAAGTGATCGTGGCAGTCAGTGGCACCCTCAGCGTGCCAGAGGATGCCTCAAGCGATCACGGCAGCGTGACGGACGAAGAGTAACGCAAGAAAAAGACGAAGGAAACCAAGAAGCACGTAAGTCGAAGGCGGTTGGGAGACGCCAGGTATTGGAATTAAATTAGTTGCCGCTCATATTTAATAGACAGATACGCAACGTGTCGTTCCCAAACAGCAATCTCGTGCACATTCGCGTGCGGTCGTTGCCGACCGTGAACGAATGGCTTGGATGACAGATGATGGATGGAAGGGTGCTCGTGCGAGCGTGGCTCGGTCCGCATCGACTCGACGTGATACCGGTACAAGCCGATTTTGACTCATCGAGCAACTCGATCCGATGCTCGATGGTCGGTTCGTCTTGGTCGTCAGGCTGGCTGGGTCCTCATCCATCCCTCATCATCATCACATCACAAACATATTGGCCCCCGATTGGTGCTTCATGATCTCTATCGGAATTGTGTGATCCGTCGTGTCGGTCGAGTGTGGGGCCGGATAGCAGTCGTCTTGGCAACGTCACGACGACGTCGATTTGGCCGCGGCTTGGGACGCGGACGAGGATGGCGCACTTTCAGGGTCGTCCTGCGGGTTATGGTGGTCTGACGTGACGGATTCGAGCATCTTGACAATGCGCTCCTTCTTCTTGCCGTCCTTCTTCACCCGTTCCTCGACAATCTCGAAGTGATGGCAATCCCGGTCAGCACTGCATGGCACACGACAAGTAAGTCAGCAGTTTTCTTCAGACGGGGACGCACGACATGGCCAACGTACTTGTCATAAGGAGGGATCATGATGTCCAGCAGAGCGCAGCCAATGTCCGAGTTGGCTTGGATCTGGTGCAGGTTGAATCGACGTGGATCCAGCCACATCGTGGACTCGCCTACGAAGTCGCCTTCGCGACTCACGCGAGCCCACTTGACATCGCGCTTGTCCAGAGCGTCGTTGTATGTGGCCCCCTTGTCGTTCTTCTGCGAGTCATTGCCGTTCGATGCGTCCTTGTCGCCGGTACCCTCCTCCTTGTCCTGCGAATCCGTGCTGTCTGCCTTGTCGGCTTTGTCGGTCAGCTGGTCTTCTGACGCAATCAAATCGTATGACGTCACGTTCGCACATCCGTAAAGTCTGCCACATGACCAACAGCACGTGAGTACTCCGCGTCATGCTCACGCCACATCATCATGAATCACTCACATCCTCGTGACCACACTCATTCCAGGGTGGTTGTGAAGAGGGATGACCGAGTTAGGCGGCATGAAAAAGATGCTGTCAACAAGACCACAACAGCCAGCTCGTCAGTTCTGATGGATGCCACAGCAACGAGCTCCACGCATCATGCCGTACCCAATATCGATCGTTTCGGATTCCCAGAGCTTCCAGTAGTGCACTTCGTTCATGGACCGTGCGACGACTGGTGACGGTGCACGGATGCCAAATTGCTCCGGAGTCATCAGGTTACACAAAGCAATGACTGGCGCCAACAGCGTCTCCACTTGCTTCAGGGACAAGCGCGAGTTCGGGAAATCCTTGCGCTCCATGCCAAGCGCCTGGAGCGTTCGGTGATGCGTGGACAGCACGCGGTGCACCCACAGCTCCGCTCCGCTCGGAGCAGCCAGCTGCCGCGCCACTTCTGTGGCCGAAGGCTGTTGCTTCTCACTGTTCTCGTCTTGTTGCTCTTCTGTGTCGGCCTTTTTGCCCTTCGTCAGCGGGCGCTTCGCTGTGGCGTCGCCGTTTGTGTTTTTGTTTTCCCGCGGGCTGTCTGGAGCCACTGGCACCTTGAGCGACGTCACAATCTTATCGGCAGTCGTTGGAGTGTTGGCCGATGTGTTTGGTGGTCGCAGGCTGTTGCGAATCGATCGAGGACTGCTGATCGGACTGATGGGGCCCTGGCCCGAGCCAAACGCGCTGGCAAACCCTTCGTCAATGTCCGTGGTATTGAGCTGCGAAGCCACATGCTTCGACTGGTCGACCGACGGTGCAGCGCGGACATGCATCGACACGGAATCGGACTCCTCGGTCGAGCTCGGGGACGTGGTGAGGCAATCGTGATCAATCGACGACTTGCGTGGTCGCACCGGGATGTCCTTGGGAATGGGCGTCGCCTGGCCGTGGTCATGGCCATGGCTCGTGGTGGCGGCCGTGGCCGCGCGTTTCCGTCGCGGCATCTTGATGTCGTTGCTGTCGTCGGCGGTGCGGCAGTCTTCGAGGATCTGCCTCACAAGCGCGCTGGGCGTGTGCTTGCGTTTGGATCTGCGGGGCATGTCCATCACAGGCACAGCGGGTGTGGTTAGCGGGCGCGGCGTGAGTTGCGCCGGCAGCGCGATGGCGGAGGCCTTCCTTCCACACATCATGCAGCAGAATGCAGTGGCCGTGGCAGTGGTGGGCGGCCGTGCCTTTGAATGCCAGCGGTTAAAGCAGAGAATCAGCGTGAGGGGGCGACTCACCTCCACAGGGGCTTGGGCGTGTGCGTGCGGGCTCGGTCGCATAGACCCACACAGACAAAGGAGCCACCCGTGGCGTGCAGTGCGTGCCTGCCTGCGCCGACCGTCGGGGACAGGGCGCTCGCTCGCTCGCTCGTTGGGCCTGGGCCTGGGCCTGGGCCTGGGCTGAGGCTGGGCTTTGGCTTGGAACGACACCACAGCACAGCTCAGCTCAGCGCTCACCGAGCAAATGACTGTCCGGGCGTGTGCCTCGGCAGCCGCGTTCTTCTTTTCATTTGACGTTTCTCTTTCACCAAGCTCGCGGCCACCCAAAAACCCACGGCAGACAGGCTGCGAGAAGAGATACCCTGTCAAACCCAAGGACGGAAGGGGCGCGGCGTCCGCTCGCGGCGAGATTCGCAAATCGCATACCCTCTGCAAACCAGCGTGTCGCAGGCGCCTCGTTAACAGCCAACCACCACCAAGCCACGGGGCCTCGTCCAAGCGTGTGCTTGCTGCCGAGGCGAGGGCCGACATCGGCGGATGATGCCCGCTCTGTCAAAAGCCGCGGTTCCGAACGGGGGACGACCTGACACGGACAACAAGCGCACACGCACGCACGCGCACAGTTGATGAGGAAGGTCGTGGCACGCACACACGCACACACAAACACGTGCTGGCTGACAACAGGTCATCGGACCAGCGAAGAAGGAAACAGCAGGGCCCGGCCGCGGCCGCTTCAAGTGCGTGTCCATGTGGGGCAGTGCACGATTTTGCAGCCAAGTTGAGCTCACACGCCAGCTGTTCCGCTGCAGGAGCTTTCTCGAGACACAACAACCAGAGATCCAGCGAGACAAGTACTGATTTTAGCAGCAAAAACCCCTACCCCGCACGACATGCGCAGACGATGAACTGGGATGCCCGACCACAATAACTGTTTTCAGTAGTACCCATCCCAGCACAGATCGAATGGATCCATCAGAGCCGCCATTCGCCGACCGCGTGCCAGCGTTTGACGGGGCCCGTCGTGTTCCAGAGCTGGAGCTTGACCAACTGGCAACAAAAGTGACGCCGTCATTGCCGTCGTGGTCGCTGCGTCAGTGTCCGTGACAGTTGGTGTGGGGAAATAGCTTGGTGGTTGGGCTGCTCACCTGCATTTCCGTGCCGTCGAGCCGTGGGGCGAGCTCTTCCTGCAGCTCTCGGCGCTCTTGGGATGAGAGATCACCGTAGATCAGACTGACGGAACAACGAACATGCGTTAACGAACGACCGCATGGAAGTGCGCGCGCGCGTGGAAGAAGAGAACTTTAAGCACGAACCTCACGTGCGGCATAAACTCGGCTGCCGGAGCTGGCGCGTGATCGAACGCCTGCAGTTGCAATCCAACGTCTGAGCATTCAAGGGATCATTCGTGGAAAAAACGTTTTCCCGACGAACCGTGCGCGCTTGCTGGTGAGCTGCAGCGAGGTCTGCGGTTAGATCCAACAACCCAAACACACACTGGAAATATAGCAATTCCTGCAGGGTTTCCGTCATCCTCAATGATGAATAAACCGAGCAAGCCAAATGCATCAACAGCATAACACCGCCTTACTTTGGTTGAGACCTTGGTCACAGTGGTCGGCAATTGGCGCAGTGATTTCGCCAATTTCTCGGCCCGCGTGACTGCTTCATCCACCTTCATGCCCTGAAATGTGCATATGCATCGTTCCATTAGCAGATGAGCCAACGAGTGCGCCACGCAGCGTTAGACGATGAGATGCTCATGCCAACATCCACCGATCTGCGTGCTTGCAGCACGTTCTGCTCATACCACGATGCCACCGAGCAGCGTCATATGCGGCAAGAAGCTCGGCGTGTTCAGCTTCTCCGCATACTCATTAATCACGTTCGAAAACTTGATTGCGGCGTCGTTATCCGGCACAAGCCACAGCGACAGCCCCACGAACTCGGCGGTCGCGTAAATCGAGTCGTTGACGACGGCCATGACGACTTCAAACTGGCGAACACTCGAACCCAACAAATAATCACTGGACCGCGTGTCAAAAATGCGTGGATTTACACATCGAAGACTAAGTTCGCGAGGCCTCTATTGGAGTGTGGGCACCGACTAGTTCTTAACAGCCCAGGCCACCAAGCTTCCATGTGCCGACCTCATGCCAGCGCTCGACGGCGTCGCCAGTGGTGTTCCAGAGCTGGAGCTTGACCATCTATCAAACGGAAGCCGCCATCACGGACGAGGATGGGTGCTGCGTGAGTGCTTATGATAGCTGGAGCCGCAATATCGTGTTTTGCTTCGCTTACCTGCATCTGCGTGCCGTCGAATTGTGGAGCGAGCTCTTGCTGCAACTCGAGGCGCGCCTGGGATGAAAGGTTGCCGTAGATCAGGCTGCGGACAAGAAGCATGAGAACGTGGTAACGATGAGCAGAGCATGGCAAAGCACGCTGGGAAGAAGAGAACTTTAAATACGCACCTGACGTGAGGCATGAAGGCGGCGGCTGGTGCGGTGTCGTAGACCTGTTGTTATGGCAGCGTCTGTGTCAGCACCCAACGGATCGGTTGCAGGCGACATTTTTTGTTCGCCATACCGTTCGTGCTTGCTTGTTAGCCGCGGTGAGGTCTGCGGTCACATCCAACAAACCAATCACGCACTGGAAGTACAGTTCCTGTATGGGCCCCGGCATTGTTGGTCATGAATCGCAGAAGCAAAACGAATGCGCAGGAATTGGGAAACGCACTTTGCTGGTAACCTCAGCCACGTTGGCTGGCACTTGGTGCAACGATTTGGCCAGTTTCTCTCCACTCTTGACTGCGTCACCCCCCTCGATGGGCTGAGAAGTGCATCATTCATATGAGCCCACGCCAATCCAATCCACAGACAGCAGTGCTTGTTCCAGCAACAATACACCGACATGCACTTACCCCGACGTTTCCGAGCAGCGTCATGTGCGGCATGAACCTCGGTGTGTGGAGCTTGTCTGCGTACTCATTGATCGATTTCGAAAACTTTGCGGCGACTTCATCATCCGGCACAAGCCACAAAGACAACCGCACGGACTCCGGCGCGGCGGCAGCAGTCGAGAAGATGGCGGCGGTAGAGAGCGAGAGGATGGAAGCGACGCAACTGAGTCCGCGCATGATTGACGTGGTCGGTCGGCGGTAGATTCTGAAGTGAAGTCGCTGGGAGTGTGCTGCTGCAAGCGAACTTGCCACAAGCCAGCCACCCGTATCTTTGACATTTCCCATGCAAGTCATGGCCAAAGAGGACATCTGTGGCGACGATTGCTCATGAAAATGAACCAGATGCCGTCACACATGCATGTGATCGCATCCAATGGATTGCGCCTGAACATGCAGCAAACGACAGGTGGATGACTGTGCCCAAAGCAAGTGAGTTTCATACTGAAGCCAAATGTACTAAATACCCTCATTGTTTAACTGTGTCCACACTAATATAGTAACTAGACATTCGTTGTTGTATGGCATCGAATGCGAAACGTTATGAAAAGTGTCGAACCTGTCTCCGAACGAATGCACTTCACTCACTCACCTTATTAGTAGTAGCCATGGGCCTTGAGCGATCACAAGAAACTGAGAGACCGAATTCCCAAGAAGCATACTGTTCGTAAATCAACCGTGTTCAAAAGTTTGTGACGGTAATAAATTGAGAAAGAGGCAAAAATGACACGAAATCGGCACTTTAAGTTCGCGAGACTTCTATTTGAGCCTTCACAGTAGCCATCTGGCTGTTGAAGGCAGCGCGACCGGCCTCAATGGCTTGGCTGTCGGCATCCGTGATCTCAGGCTGGTCCGCAAGACACGCAAGGATGGAAGCCGCGGCCGTCTCTAGCGCGTTCACTTGCTCAGACAGTTCGTCTTCGTCGATCGGTGGATAAAGCGCGGCTCCTGCTTCGACAATGCTGTTTTGGATAGCCGCGTACGCGCGGTGGAGGTCACACGTCCACGCAATCAGCGCATCGCTGTCTTCATTGGCATCGAGCTTCTTGAGCGCCAGCACCCCACGCTTCAGGATCGCAGCAACCATATCCAGCAGCTTGACATTGCCTTCGAAGAGCGCACGCTCTTCCGGAGACAAGTTCGAGTCGAAAGCGAACTCGTCGTCCTGCTCCACGTCGTCCAGCGACTCTTCCTCCTCTTGCTCGGTCAAGAACTGCTTGAGCTCATTGATTGTGTCGTTGAGCATCGTGATGCACTGATAGATCGTCACAAAATCAGAAGACCACTCTCGTGGAACACTCACACGCAGCGAAGGCACATTGCGGTCGCACCTGCAGCATAGAGCGCTTGGTTGCGACGCAGTTGGACTTGGGCGTGTTGAGTACCGAGTTGCAGCTTTCCCACACACGACCCGTGAGCTCTGGCACACGCGACAGCTCTTCGCTCTCAATGATCTCGCTCAGAGAGTGCATGCCCTTGAGAACCCGCCTACAACAAGCACGCAACATTGCGCATCAGCATTCGCACAAAGTGAATGCCACCATACCATTGAGCATGCACATACATTGCGCCGTGAATGATGTCATGACCGAGCGCCGAGCCGGCGCCACAGTAAAGCGCAACCTTGGTGGCACTAAGCATCTGCTCGCACGGTCCATCGAGCGTGTGGCAGATACTGGCAGCTTCTTCCTTCGATGGCTTCTTCGAGAACACCAGCGAGAACTTGGTAACCTCGTGGCCAATGGTACCGCTTGACTGCAACCACCGCACACGCATCAGTCTCTGCCATCATTCACATCAGGGTGATTCCATCGCGTTCTCACCGCAATGAGGACTTCACGGGCCACCGTGAAGTCGTCATTCTGCTGCCAGAACGTAGCCTTGAGCTCCTTTTTCTGGTTGCGCTCATCAAGCTCGTGAAGCTCGGCAAGGTGCGCCGCCAGCTTGGTCTTGAACGCGGTCAGCGAGGCCGCCGTCATTTTCGTTGCCGTTGAATGGGTTTCCAGGCCAGT
The DNA here is from genome assembly GCA_002286825.1 of Lagenidium giganteum. Taxonomy (NCBI): domain Eukaryota; phylum Oomycota; class Peronosporomycetes; order Pythiales; family Pythiaceae; genus Lagenidium; species Lagenidium giganteum. The sequence goes on from NSDO01000467.1 coordinate 47,350, forward strand.
CAGTCAGTAGCGACGCGCCAATAGCAGAATCCGCTGGCAATTAGTAATCGCACGTCCTGACGCTTTAGTTGGTGTGTACCACACCACCGCGCCAAATCGTGCACCAAACGACCATGGCTTGGCGCGATTCCACATGGATGGCAATGATGTGGACGAGGGCGAGTGGCAATGGCCCGCGCCATGCGCCGAACTGCGCGATCTAGAGATCAACATGCGCTGCCAGATCTGCGGCGAGCTCTTCCATGGACCTGTGTTGCTGCCGTGCAGGTATGTTTGTGTGTCACGCCTGAGGTGCGCAATTGATCTCAATCATGTCATTGTCGTCGTCGTCGTCGTCGTCGTCCACAGTCATGCGTTTTGCTCCGAGTGTGTGCGCAAGTACTTGCAAGCCCGGGGCTCTGGTGGGTGCTGTCCTGAGTGCAAACAGCCGTGTTCTCCTGCGGAGCTGCGTCCGAACCGATCGTTGGAGAAGATCGTGTTGGCGTTCAAGGCAGCGCGTCCGAAGCTGCTCACCACGTTAGAGACTGCGTCATTGGACGCCTTCAAGGCCGCGCCGCCGCCACCTAAGCCATCAGGTCGACCCAAGCGCGGCAATGACGCTGGAAAGGCCAAGGAGAAGCCCAAGCTCGAGCGCATTGCGCTGCAGCCGTACAACCTCCTGAAGGACAAAGACGTGCGTTAGCTCTGTTGTGGCGTTGCCGTTTACAGCGAAAGCTAATCACTCGCGATGGCAACGTTAATAGGTGAAGAAGTTGCTGGATACCATCGGCGTGTCCGTCCCGGCCAAGTCTCGAGAAGAGATCATTCAGGTTCACAAGGAGGTAAGGCGCCGACCTCTGATAACCTGTCGAAGGTCGCTATCTCACTCGTGCTTCGATGTGTGCGTGTGTCGCAGTACGTACTGCTGCATAACGCTCAAGCAGACTCGTGCAATCCAAAAAGCGTGGCGCAAATCCGCGATGAAGTGACCAAGCTGTTTCGTGCACGTCAGCAAGAGAAAGCCAAGGCTGAGGCCGCAAAGTGGAAGCTGCAAGGCACAGCGGACTCAGAGCAGTCGCCTGCAATGCAAGCGAGTTTCGAGCGGTTGACACAACAGATTAAAGCTAGAATAGCCGGAATTGACAACAAGACCGACAGTAAACCAAGTCAACCCACAGGTGGAGCCGTTGCGAGACCATCAGGGGCACAAAGCCAGCCAGTCGTCGCAGAATGGCGGCATGTGAGCCCCATCGGCTCATCGATGGACTTCTACATCCATTCGGTGACCCACGAGATCCGACGCGAAGCTCCACCCGAATACCTAGCTCGTCGCAAGGAGATCCAGGCAGCCCAACAGGCAAACGCCAGCGACGCTACGTCGCAGGACACTTCAGCCCCGAAAACTGACACACCAGCACAGCAGAACACACCTCCAGTGCTACGACAGAGTCGTGGTAAACCAGTCAAAGCCGCGAAGGACTCGATGCTGGCATTCACAAGTCCGTCGCCCAAGGCTCGTGGGAAGCGCGAGCGATCGCCAGCACCCTTCTTCTCTCCTCAAGCTGTCAAAGCACACGATGTGGTCGTGCTCGATGCCAGCGACGGCGAAGGCAATGTATCGAGCGTAGGTCCATCAGTCCCAGCGTCTTCAGAAGTAGCAGATTTCGAACCAATTGAAAAGAAGCCACCATCTAAGTGGGATTGCCCGCGCTGCACGTTGGTGAACGAAGGAGGCCGCGACCAGTGCGAGGCGTGTGGGTTCGAGCAACGCCCACAGCGAGCGAAGAAGGAGCCACGGAACAAGAAATTGAAATTCCAAAGCAAATTGTCGCGATAATACAAAGCATGTACACACACTGTAAGTGTCCCGTTCCGTTAGATCAGGACAGCAGGTTCTTAAACTCGTCGTATTCGAGTTCGCCGCTACCGTCCGTGTCCAGCTCATCAATCATGCGATCGATGTCAATGGGCAATCCGAAGTCCTTCTTAATCAGCTGCACAAGCATCTTACGCTCGACATGGCCGCTCTTGTCGGGATTTCCTCCGCACGCCACAAACGCATCGATGAAATCAGACTCGTCGTCGTATTGCGCAGCACGGATCTTTTGGGCCTCAATGACCTTGAGGAACTCGGCGAACTCGATCTCTCCGCTGTGGTCGTTGTCGACCTCTGCAATCATCTGGAACAGCTCTTCGTCCGTTGGCTTTTGACCCATGGCCTCGAGCACTTTGGCGAGCTCGTACTTGTCGATTGTGCCTGAGCCATCCTTGTCGAAGTGCACGAACGATTCGCGACACGCGTCGATCTCTTCCTGTGTCAAGATCAGCGCCATCCTAATGCTCTGCCGGTTGTTCCGAAGGCCAGCTTCGTTTTCACTTGATTCACCGAGAGACTGAAGCGTCGCGACGCTTCTATCACTCACACTGAGTTATGGCCACAATCTCAGGCCGACAGCATTCCTGAGGACTGCATTGATGCGTTAATTCCCGCATACTTCCTACAACTACAGACATGCATTTGCTCAAAATCGGCACTTGCGAAGCCATCGCGTCAGCGAATGAGCAGTGTTTCTCGGCAATAGAGTTCCTGTATTAAGCAAGCACAGAGAGAGAGAGAGAGAGAGAAGTTAGGAATGGACTGCAAGGTTGGAGACAGCCACAAGCAGCACGGTTCACATACCCAAAGGCGTTCTCGCTTGTCTGGCGTGGGCAACAGGCGCACAAGCTGTGGCACGAGTTCGCGCATGAGCGAGTTTGTGCAAATGGACGTCAAGTACGCGAAGAAGGCATCGAGCGACATGCCATCCTGGCCGAACAAGCGGCAGTTGTCCTTGAAAACCTGCACTTTGACATGTGGGCAGCGCGTGGACACGAATTCGATCACTTTCGTATACACTTCCTTCGTCTCACTACCCGTGGCTGGGGACGGCATCGGTGGCATCGGCGTGCTGGACTTGCGCGGCGCCGAGGACGATGATCCTGACGATGGAGGCAGCGTGTATGCGCTGGCTGGGATGTACGTGACTTTCTTCGGCGCTGGCGTCGGTGCAGGAGGCAACACTGGTGGCGGTGTTGGTGTGCTCGCTGGCGCAGCGAACGAAGACGAAGAAGACGAGGAAGATGGGATTGGTGCGTACGCACTTGCTGGGATGTAGGTCACCTTCGGGGCAGGCGCCGCCGCGGCTGCTGGTTGCTGCTGGTACGCTGGTGGTGGTTGTGAATACTGGCTTTGATAGGTTGACGCCGCTGGCTGTTGTTGTGTGTACGAATTGATGGAGGCAGCGGGGGCAGCGTACGGGCTGGTGCTGGAGGTCGCCGCAGCAGCCCCACCGGCAGCCTTTTGCTGAGCGAACTGCGCGTACATGTCGCGCTCTGACTTGTAGCTTGTATAGCGACGGAGACGAGGATCATTCTCGATCGGTTGCGGTGGTGCTGATGTGGAGCTTGGTCTGTCGAACGAGCTCGATCGGCCATAGGAAGACGACGTGGATGTCGACGATGGAGCAGCACTGATGGAATGGCGCGTGGCAGCTGCGGTGCTCGCACCAAACGAGCTTGCACTGCTACCAGCGTACATGCTTGACTGGCGTGACTGTTGTGCATGAATTAAAAAGCATCGATGTTAAGAACATGGTCGCAAGACACGCACAACGCTGCATCATCTCGCTAGAACTCACCATGCTGTCGCTCGTACCGCTCATCTGGGCGCGCTGAATGGCGTCGTACAACACATCGCACGAGCCCTCTGGGGCTTGCACGTATCCATTCAAAATCTCCATGGGCTTCACTTCGCGACCGTAGAACTTGGTGTTCATGTCGCCGCGCACCAGGATCGTTGATCCGTGCAGACCGACACCAGCAAACATGCCCTTGGCGTGACTGTACGTGTAGTTGTTGCTGATGCCGCCGCCACTGGCGTTGATGTTGGCGCCTGCAGCGCGTCCAACAGGCCCGATGGCCACGTCAAAGCCGGCGCCTACCGACACTTGCGTGCCCTTCTTGAACGTCTTGACGGCCGATTCCGTGCCCAGCACGATCATGAAATCGATGATCTCACCACCAATCTCAGCGCCAAAGCCTACGCCGGCAGTGCCAATCGCGGACGGTGGCGACCACGATCCATCCTCCAGTCGCGTGATGACAATGCCCGTGCCGAGCTTGCCGCTCCAGATGAAGCCGGCCTTGACGACCGTCAGGAACGCCAGGCCCATGCAATTGCGGATGAGCTCCACGGGGATCGAGCTGTCGGCATCCACAGTCGAGTCGAAGAAGGCGTTGATGATATTGGCGGCCTTCTTGATCTCCTTCTCCATAGAGGAGTGGAAGGGCTTGTTGACCACCATGTTGCCGCGTGCGGTTGAGCCGTTGCGTCGTCAGCGTGCGTTCTGAGGAATATGCGATAGAATGGCCGCGAACCGTGAAACTTGAACGAGCGCGGTCGACGGATCTCCATGCACCCTCCAGAACCTGTGTTTGCTTTCCTGCAAGATTCGTGTCATTTGTTTTCATTTTATTTTGTCGAAATATCGCAACGGTGGGATTTGCGATCAACTGTGACCATGTGTTGCGTTTGCAAGTTATTAATAAACAGGGGGCTTGTCACGCAAGGTGCGTTTTTCTGCATTTCTTGGCTGCCAGCGCCCACCTGCCACGAAGCACCAGAGCCCCACAGAAAAAGAGCACCCAGCGTCACGAACCGAACCATCCTGTGCCATCCTCCGCCCCGCGCGTTTCTTCCAAAGCGCGTTGTGCTGTGCAGTGCAGTGCATGAGTGAGAGTGTATACACCCACCCACACCCGCACCGTCGTACGCATGCAACTTTTGCCACCTGCTTGTTTCTTGCATGCGCCCGACATCTTCGCAGCTGAGGGTACGTGCGATTATTTATTCTTCAACTTGCGATCTCTCCTTCAGTTCCCCCCCTTTTTCCAATCTCTCCTGTTCTTGGGATTTGATCAAGATCTGATGACAAGCCCGCGTCATCACCAGATGGGCCGGGTTGCTTAGGTGTGGGTCGGCTCGCACCCGTACCATGTGACCCGGCGCTGACTTTCTGCTCGTTTCTATGCCTATGCTGCGGGCTGGGACCCGTGTCCATGCCCCCGCCAGACCCGTCTCGTTGCAACCCGCCACAGTGGCGGCACGGTGTTTGATGCGGAGGTCACTTCGGAACTTCCCCTCAGCGGATCAAGCACCTCCCTCAGCTTCCACAGCAACAGCCTCCCGTCCTTCATCATGGGCCTTTTGGATATCGTGCAGCCTGGCGTCCTCAAGGGCGAAGACGTCATCAAGGTCTACCGCTACGCGCAGGAGAAGGGCTTCGCCATCCCTGCTGTGAACTGCACGTCCTCGAGCACGGTCAACGCCGCGCTCCAGGCCGCGCGCGACATCAAGTCGCCAATCATCATCCAGTTCTCCAACGGTGGTGCTGCGTACTATGCCGGCAAGGGCATTGACAACAAGGACCAGAACGCGTCGATCCTCGGTGCCATCGCCGGTGCGCTCCACGTGCGCGCCATGGCCAAGCACTACGGCGTGCCAGTCATCCTCCACTCGGACCACTGCGCCAAGAAGCTCTTGCCATGGTTTGATGGTATGCTCAAGGCCGACGAAGAGTACTTTGCCACCCACGGTGTGCCACTCTTCAGCTCGCACATGCTCGATCTGTCGGAGGAATCCCTCGAAGAGAACGTCCAGATCAGCAAGGACTACTTCAAGCGCATGGCCAAGATGAACCAGGTGCTCGAGATTGAGCTTGGCATCACGGGTGGCGAAGAAGATGGTGTTGACAACAGCAACGTCGACAACGCCTCGCTGTACTCGCAGCCATCGGACATCCTGTACGCCTACAACGAGCTGAGCCAGGTGTCGCCAAACTTTACCATCGCCGCCGCCTTCGGCAACGTGCACGGTGTGTACAAGCCAGGCAACGTGAAGCTCCACCCAGAGATCTTGGGTGGCTTCCAGAAGCACGTCAAGGAACAGAAGGCCCTGAGCTCGGACAAGCCAGTGTTCTTCGTGTTCCACGGTGGCTCGGGCTCGACCGAAGCCGAAATCAACGAGGCCGTCAAGAACGGTGTGTGCAAGATGAACATCGACACGGACACCCAGTGGGCGTACTGGAACGGTCTCCGTAAGTTCTACGAGGAGAAGAAGGCTTACCTCCAGGGCCAGATCGGCAACCCAGATGGCCCAGAGAAGCCAAACAAGAAGTACTACGACCCTCGTGTCTGGGTGCGCAAGTCGGAGGAAGAGATGATCGTGCGCCTGCACGAGGCCTTCCGCAACCTGAACTGCGTCAACGTCCTCTAAAGCACGCGGCTCAGCTTATTGCCATTCCTGGTGTGACGTGCAGTCACTCACACCACCATCCCAACAATATACTTTAGGTCTTTTCAGTGCAACTCCGTGCGTCTCTCAATATCATTCCTTGAGCTGTCCCCTGCATGTGCACCTGCTCCTCAATCATCCACTGTGCTGGAGGTGTCCTTCATCCGTGACCACCCATTGTTCTCTTCATCTTTTTGATGCCCATCAAGATTTCTTCCATAACGTTTTATATTTAAGTGCGGTATCCAATCGCATACCATCAGCTTCAACTTCAGCTTCGAAATCATCTTTGACAGGGGGAGGCGAAAGGTTGCACTGCATCAAGCGACGACGACGATGGCAACAGTCACAGCCACAGCCACAGCAGCACCAGCAGGAGTGAGATAACCCAGTGGGCATTTAATCATGAACAACGCTATTGTTATACGAGTTTGACCGCGTTGCTACCTTACCTGTGTGCACCGACTGCACTGGGTCTGTGCGGTGGTGATGGCGGATGTGTGGGGTGCGCTTGCATGGATGATGGAGATCACCGACAAGAGCAGGTTGGGCTACTCAACGACAGATTCGCGGACAAATTGTGGCGTGCTCCACGCACCGTTCGCGCTAGCAGCGCACTGTCGGGAATCCATACTTAGTGTCTTTGGTGCTCGCAGTTTGTTTCATATTTGTGGTGATTTGTACACCACGGGTGGTGCCACGCACTTCACTCGCGCGCTCGGCTCTGTGCTGTGCAAATATATTTTTCACAGCAGTAATACCGTATTCCATATGTCACACGCGACACAAACTCATAAGCGACAAGTAGCACCGTAGTGGTACAATATGGATTTTCAAATTGCGTTTCTGCCCTTTGTCAGAGGCGACGCACAACACACAACTCAAAAGCGACGCACTCACTGGTTGTGACGCCACCAGCCACGCCACCAGCCACATTGGCATCAGCAGCATGGCACCAAGTGGCCGTCATTCCATTAAAGTCACTCATCGCCACGTTCGTACCTTCAAGCGCCAACCATACAAGTATTTCTTCAGGCACAGTGTCATTATTCACTTTGACACGCACTCAATGCCTGAGACCCTACACCAGTTCTTTCCCCAAGCAAATGCTACTGCACTCAAAACTGCTCGCAAAGCACTCTACAAATGGGTCAAACAGCACGCTTTTATCGCCCAAAAGGTTGCGTGCACCACCACAGCGCACATGGCACGCCATCGCAGCCCCGGTATCAGTTGCACAATTCCATCCGATGCGCAAGAGGTGATTGCAAGGTGGGTTGGCGATCTCGGTCGCGATGGCATCCCAGTCACGGCCGACATGCTCAAGCTGCGCGCCCAAGACGTGGCCCACGATCTTGGCATTGAAGGGTTTCAAGCATCCTGGTCGTGGCGACAGGCGTTTCTCAAGCAGCACAAACTGTCCGAGAGAGCCAAAACCCGCCAAGGACAAATCACAGCGGCGGAGGGCGATGTGGAGCTTGCCAAGTTCAACCAACTGGTTATCAACACCATGCGGGATCTCAACGTTGATGTCGTGTTCAACGCGGATCAGACAGCGGTCAACTTCGAGTATTTGCCAAAGCGGATCATCAATGCACGTGGTGACAAGACTGTATCGGTGAAGTGCGGCGACAAGGAGAAGGAACGAATTACGGCCATGCTACTAGGAGATTCGTATGGAAACAAGTATCCGCTGTTTTTGATAGCCAAGGCAGCCATATCGAAAGTTCCTGCCACCGCTGTGGCCAACAAGACAGAGCGTCACGGATTTGGGAAGCAAGTGTGGAAAGAAGTTGCTGAAGCCCAGTCGACATACAACCTGCAACTACACGGCAATCCCACTGCGTGGTGGAATGCCGACCTTTCGATCCGATTTCTTGAATACCATTTCGGGAATCGTCCCCAGCCGTCCAAGCCTGCCATTCTTTTTTTGTGGGATGACTTGGCAGCGCACTGGACACCCACCGTTCTGGCATACGCTGCTAAGATCAACGTGGTGCTGCTGAAAGTACCTGCACACTGCACGTGGCGATGCCAGCCGGCAGACGTCATCTGGAACAAACCTATCAAAGATCGACTGCTTGCTCGGTGGGTGGCGCATCTTCGTCAACAGATCAGCGATGGTGGCCGCCGTGTGCAAACACCGCAACGGCGCGACATTGTGAGCTGGGTGGCAAGTGCATGGGACGATCTGCCGGCATCAGTCATTGAGAATGGCTTTATGAAGGCATCCTGTGTGCAGCACCCATTCAAGGAGGCGGACGATGCTGTTGAAAAGTGCGCAGACATTGTCATGGCATTGGAGCGAATGAAACTGATTGACGCGGGCATGGGTGACATTTGCAGTGCAAACGATATTGTTGACTGTTATAAAGCTATTGATTAGAGATACGGTAATAATAGAAATTTCTTGCGGTATTAGAGTGAATTTGAAACTCTCAAACCAGGACACACCCTCGTTAGGTGTGGCCCACACTAACTAACGGGGATGACACCCGCCAAAACACTCGCCTGCCACAACCTTGCCAGACCTCTCATCACTGATGGTACGGCCGGAATGAAACTGCACTAGATCGCCGACACAATACACGTATGATCGGATTGCCGTTTGATGAACACGCAGTCGTCTTTCGCCAGGCGAGAGAATCCACAGTCCAGCATGAAGTCCATAAACGTGTAGTATCAGACCCGTGGGGCTTGCTTCAAGCCGTACAGACATTTCAAAAGTCTACATACCAGATGCTCGTTGCCAGTTTCAACGTAGTAGCTTGGTGGCTGCTCCATGTAGATCTCCTCGGTGAGAGATCCATTAAAAATGCAGTTTTCACGTCCATCTGTACGACCTCCTAGTCGAAGGCTGCCAGGTGCAAGTGTGGTGGAGCGGCGCTGGAAAGCTTGCGACCAGTCGCCACACGTGTCAGGTGGGACCAGAACCGCGGCGGGTCCCAGAATCCGGTCCCATAGGTCGGTCCAACGGGAGGATCCGGGCCGGGTGCGGCTCGGAGACCCGAGCCAACG
>NSDO01000468.1:0-45734 GCA_002286825.1 Lagenidium giganteum
CAAGGTGAGTACCGTCGTGTACACACTGCTTATTGTGTCTCCACTGAGCCAGCGCTCCAGGGACGAACACTCAGCCAGAATGTGTGTCACAACACGTAGTATACGTTGGCTAGTCGTCAGATTTGAATGTAGCCGCTTGTGCTAGCTTCGTCCAGGTTAACGCTGTCGTTGTGGTACAGCGACACGAGAGCGCGAGTGCTACCTGCAAACGCACCACCACGCTGCAGCACGCGGTCTCGATGCGGAGACGACGGTGCGGGTTCCGGATGGGGCGCGTCAGACAAGGTTGGATGAAGCGGCATCGAACGGGGCTTGGCCAGTTTCGCACCGTGAGTTCCATCGCTAGCTTGCGTTGGCTCCGAATTCGTGCTCGTGTGCAGAGCTATCTCGATGTCTTCGGTGTTGGGCAGCACGATGCTTCGACGCAAGTGGCCTCCGCGGATACTGGCGCGGCCAATTACGCGCACGGCCTCGCTCTGGTTGGCCAAACTCTCGAGCCGCAGCACCTGCGCGTACTCGACTTTCGCGCCCTGCAAGCGGAACACGAGCTTGGCGACTGAGTTGAAGCGGAAGATGGACAGGTGGAAGCCCACGCATCGCAAAGCCGAGCGCAGCTCTTCGACTTCCACGAACCCCGTGCGCTTCGGATCGCGGACGTGCAGTTCTTCTTCCAGGTCATTCCTGGTCTTTCGGGCGGCCTTCATGCAGTCGCTGAGGGACGTGCAAAACTCGGAGCGAAGGTCGACGATCTCGCTGAAATGGTTGATCACTTCGCTGAGCGTTGATACATCGACGCGGAAGACGCTCGAGACGAGAACGAAGACGCGAAAGATGCGCGGTTGGAAGTAAACGACGTTGAGCAACAAGGGCAACGGGACGGCCAGGACCGGAATGAGCCCAAAGTCCTCGTACATGTAACCGAGTTGGTATACAATGCACTGCAGCATCAACGCCGTGTAGAAGCCATTGAGCATGAGCAGGAACATGACTCCGAAGTGGCAGACCTTCCGTGAGAAGTATCGGATCTGGATTGGCTGCACCAGCGATGTCTGGCGCTCAAAGCGCGCGTGATGCGTGTGTCCTGGTGGCGGAGGAGTGAATGGGACTGATGGCGATGGGCTGTCCAGATCGGAGCTCCACGTCGTCGTGCCTTCGCGTTCCCTTGGCGTCTCGTAAGGCAGATCAGTGCTTTGGTCTCGGTCTCTTGCATGCCGTCGGCAACAGAAGTCGCACACCTTGCTTGCTGCCATCACCAGTAGCTGAAGCCCTGTGTCGTGCTCGATGCAGTGATGGTGGTGTTGTTTGTGCTTGATGCGACGTGCTTCGTACTTGTCTTGTACGACCTGCATTGCCTTGATTGGATCGATTGTGTGCTCGTCCTTAATCAATCTCTCCTCCTCCACCGCAATCGCGCGCAAACTCGAGAGCATGTCGGTTGCCCCGGTGTACCCAGCCGCGCGCAGCAGTTGGCGGAGGCAAAACCGAAAGTAGTAATCGACACCAACGTGGAGCAGCGTGAGCAACCACGAGAAGATCAGGAATATGACCAACAGCGCATAGTTTTCTTCTTCTGCATTCACACTCGCAAGTAGCTCAGTGGACAGGTCGATCCCCCACGCAGCAGCGAGTAAGAGCACCCACGTTGACATCTCCACATCGATCATGTGGGTGATTTGGTTATCCTGGGCTTGGCGCAAATACTTGGAGAATGGGAACGCCTGCGGTAGCTTGTAGCGACACAGAAACAAATGTCGAAGCACTCGCATTTGTGCCATTTCGTCGCACTCGTTGGGAGTAAGTTGGCGTGAACCCGGCTGTCGCGTTACATTTGCCCACAGGTTGCACCACCAGCGCGTACATGGAAGTTGTGATCCACGTGTGTGATTTTGCATCACGTCAACGGCGTCAGCTAGGTCAGTCGCGGTCATCATCTCAGCGCGATCGATGCGAACGTTCCTGCGCCGCAAGCGGACGAAGATGCACATGGACTGAACGATGAGCGCGAGCGCAAGGATGAAGATAGTCAGGTCGGCGACCTGGAACGCAACCATCGTAGGGCTGTACGCGTCGACGTGCGATGCTTCTTTGACCAGCTTGATGCCCAAGCCAATGAAGCCGAGGATCATCAGCTCACGGTAGACTTTGCTTAGCATACGCTGGTACTTGGGGAAGCGCTTGAGCTTGCGCTCGCTGTGGTGCAACAGCTGCTCAAACACGACGACGAAGAGCACGAGAATGCTCAGGTTGACCAGCACGCGCCAGAGCTCGACGTCATCCCCGACACGGAAGAGCGAGACGCTGCCCATGGCGATCACAATCAATGCAAGATTGCCACGCTTCCTGCAACCCAACCTGCTTCTTGGCCACCAAGTCGTCCGATCGTCTCCGAGCCGCAAATACAGCTATGACCTGGGCGGCCCAGAGACGAGGTCTCTACTGCTGCGAAGGTGACGGTGGGTTTGAGCACAGCGATAAGAACTAGCTCCTTGTTGCGTCGCTGTTCTCGGCACGCGACGTTGGACAGTGGTGGGTCGCAAGGTAGGAGGAACCTAGGAAGAGAATACATAAAAACAGCAACGGTTGAAACATATCAAAGCGTAAGAACGCCCTGGCCGATATAAAATCGTCGTTCAAAAAAACTATCTATCATATCGAACAGTGTTCTTAACAGCGCCTATTCTGACGCGGACGGTGGTGGTGGCTCACTTCCACCTCCGACAGCAACACCTCAAAGAACGCACAGACGCAGACGCAGACGCAGCCGACCATGTCCGCGTGGGTCAGCTCCTGGCTCAACGGAGGCAACGCCAACGGCGACGGCGACGCCAAGGGCGATGGCGCCACCGCCAACGTCGACGAAGCCCCTGCCGTCGTTCCAACTGCCGAGGAAATCCGCCAGAAGCGTCTCGAGCGCCTCCGCATGCTCGAGCAACAGGCGCCGGCCGAGGCCAAGCCCGCCGCCAGCACGCCCGCGGTCCCCGCGCCAGCGCCAGCGCCCAAAGCCACGCCAGCGGCAGCGCCAGTCGTCACCAAGCCAGTAGCCCCAGCGCCAGCTCCAGCTGCGGCTCCAGCCCCGACCGAGGCCGCGGCGCCGCGGAAGAAGCCGTCCACCAGCGTCGCGCGGATCTTCCTCAACGACTCACTGCAGCGCGTGCTGCAGCTGACGCTCAGCGACACTGCGAGGTCTGTCAGCAGCAGCGACCGCGCGCTTCTGTTCATGCGCGACGTCGCCAGCAGCCTGGGAACGACCGTGCTGACGGACGCGAACGTCGCGGAGGTGCTGTACGCGCGCCTGGTGATGGATCCGGTGCAGCTGTCGGGCACAGCGCACCCGCTCGCCGTTGTCGCGTACCTGGAGCAGTGCTACTATCGATGCCGCGACGAACTGCAGAAGCTCAGCTCGTCGTTCCTGCGCCTGAGCGCGGAAGAGAAGACCCAGGCGGAGCAGTGCCTCGCGAGTCTGCGCGACACGTGCGTCAACTACGCCGTGACGGCGCTCACGGAACCAGAGATGTTCCCCTTCGAGACCGGAACCATCAACCACGACGCGCTCGACAAGCTGGTGCGCGCGCAGGCGCATGCGCTGACGCCCGACTTCATCGACGCAGTGGCCAACGGCCTCGAGCAGAGCGGCCAGACCTTTGCTGTGTTCGCTCCGATCTTCCAGAAACTGCTGTCCGAGCTGTTCCTTATCAACCCGCCATCGGTGTTCGACAACTTCCACGGCAACATTCATGTCATCGCTGTCCTGGTGCGCAAAAAAGGACTGGCGCACGTGTTCACCAACATCCCGGGCTTCCTCTTGCTGCCAGGCGCTCCGTTCACAGGTCGCCGCCTTCAAGATGCCACGGCGCTCGGGTTGTTGCTTCGTTTCAGCGCGTCTGAAGGCCCGATGGTCCAGCAAATGTTCTCCAACATCACCAAGCGCACGAAGAACGACGTGGACAACTCGATCCGCTCCATTCGCATGAAGCTCACGAGTCTTCAATCACTGTGCACAGAGGTCGTCAAGCTGCTGCTCAAGGCGGGGGGCTCGTCCCGCGAACAGGTTCTGAAGTGGTTGGAGCAAGCTGTCAAAGTGAACGCCGAGCGAGCCAAGGAGAACCCAGACGCAACGGTCACATCCACTTACGGCATGATCCTTAACCTGACCATGGTGCTACTCAGCTTATGTGGACCCTTTCTTCCTCCGCAGTCGAACAAGGCACACCTGATTGACACGAAGTTTCTTGTTGCGAAGAACCCAGTGTTTCCTCACGACGTCACCAAGCTCATCGGACAGGCTGAAGGAGCGGCCACGCAGGATGATCGTGCAGCAGTTGACTTGACTAGCTTCAACTTTGTCACTCGGTGCTTCTTCCTGACTGCGCGAACGGTCCACTTGGGTCCAGTGGCCGTCATCACTCAGTACATGCGACTTCTTCGGCAGTTGTCCTTCTACCAGAGCCGTATGAACGACAACACGGACCCTCGCATGCGAGCACATTTCGAGGCGTTGGCTTCTGCGAAGATGGTCCTGGACGCTGAGATTCTGCACCCTGATCTGCTGGACGAGCTCATTCGATTTGCGCTTCTGTCGTGTACGGTCGTCACCAACATCTGCAGCGGCGGCGAAATGTCAGCGCTTCCTTTGCCTGACGTAAGTGTCGAACAGAACCCTTTGCTGCGCCACGTGCCAGAACACCTTGTGGAAGATGTCTGTTCAGTGCTTATCTTCATCGCGCGGCTGCAGCCACAAGCTCTCAATGCATTCCCACTGGACGAGTTGCTCAAGATGATCATCCTGTTCTTGTCTAGTCCGTCGTACGTGCGCAGTCCCCACTTGCGAGCCAAGATGAGTGAACTACTGTTCTTCATATTCTTGCCGCCAGAGGAGACCGAAGAGCGCCAAACGGCTGGCACTCCGTCAGGAATGCAGCTGCTTACGATGAATCCAACCGCTCAGGAACTGCTGGCACCGTGCCTGCTTGCTCTCTATGGTGATGTCGAGCAGACCGGGTTCTACGAGAAGCTGGAGCATCGCTACAACATTGCCTGCTTGCTCAAGTTCCTCTGGAAGCTGCCAACCCACAAGCCCGCTTTCGTGCGAATTTCGGAAGACAAGGAAAAGTTTGTCAAGTTTGCGCACGGGTTGATGAATCATATCAACAGCCTGGTTACTGACGCTTTGACCAGTCTCCCTGAGGTGAAGTCTTTACAAGAAGAGATGCAAGATGTGGCTCGATGGATGACGCTTGACGAGACCGTGCGGGAACAAAAGCAGAGCTTGTTGGCTGAGAAAGAGCGCACAGTCACCTCGAGCCTGCAACTCGCCAATGAAACAGTTCACATGATGTCGTACTTGACATCGGAAATTCAAGAACCGTTTGTGATGCCGGAATTGGAGGAGCGAATGGTGAGCATGCTGAACAGCGTCCTCGTTAAGCTAGCAGGACCACGTGGTGTGGATTTGAAGGTCAGCAACCCCGAGCAATATCGCTTCCGTCCGAAAGAGATGCTGAAAGAGATTGTCGAGACCATTCTGCACTTCGCCAACTGCGAAAGTTTTCAGAAAGCGATGGCTACGAACGGATTCTACGACGGACCGATTTTTGTCAAGTGCGTCCAAATCTTGCGTCGCACTCAATTGCTTCCAGGCGATGACATCGAACGCTTTGAAGTGTTCGTGAACCTCGTGAACGATGTCGCCAAAAGCTTGGCTCACGTTGAAGAAAGTCTCGGGGAAATTCCGGACGAATTTTTGGATCCGTTGGTGTTCACACTGATGAAAGACCCAGTGACATTGCCAACGAGCGGCTACTCGTTGGATCGATCAACGATTTCACAGCACCTTCTCAACGATCAGAGCGATCCATTTACCAGAGCACCTCTATCAGTTGACCAGCTGGTGCCTAACACGGAGCTCAAGGCAAAAATCGAAGCGTGGGTGCAGGCTCAAGTCGGAACACAGCAGTGATCAGAAGCGCGTAAAGACGATTGTTATGCTCATGCTATGATGAAACTCGATGTGAAACAAGGCTAAGAATCGAGTTCTAATCTCATGTCCACGATCCAAACAGTTTTGATTTCTTCAGCTGCTGCTTGCTTCTTTGTTGGCCGTGCTTGCCATGAGCAGGTAGGAATTACGACATCATGCCAGCGGTTGATCGATGCCATCCAGAAGACTTGTCTTGAAGGACTTGGTTGCAGAAATTCGTGGCAACCGCCGTAGGAAGATACGTTGTCCGTGCTTCACTTCCACTATACCGGTCTCATTCACACTCAAGGGCCAAATGACGATTGACACTTCGTTGAGCAGGCGCGGTGGGACGAGCGCTGCGCACAGCACGAATATGATATCCTTGGTGCGGACAAGGCATCGACCGTTAATGATGGTGAATCCACATGCCGTGGCCACTGGTGCCGAGACGTGGCGAACACCGTTGATAGCAACGTACGGTTCCTTCAGGTCACGGACGATGCGGCTGACTTCGTTGCCATCGAGACACACGCGCTCGAATGATGTGAGACGCCCTGGTGGCTGGCCTTTCTTGATTGTTGCAACCTGTGAACTTCTCTGAGGCCGTCGCGCACGATTCCGCACGTGCTGGAGAATGGCAGGAATGAGCGCAAAAACACAACGAGATAGAGCAGATTGAACTTCGGGTGCGCGCATCCTGTGAAGCCGGGGTCGCACGAATCTGGACGGGATAAGAGACCGTTCTCGTCATTGTATACGAGATAGTTGGTTCTGGCAATGATGACCTCAACGCACCCAGCCACTCCGGCCGCCACAACCGAGGCGAGACACCCAAGATCTGAGATACATGAAGAGCCGACGCTCGTTCGAACTAGTAGTAGCGCGACAAGCATGATCGTCAGCGATATGACCGCCTCGATGTACAACCACAATAGCCAGTCACCGAGGTCCCGGCGAAGCCACGAGTAGATTGAGCGCATTACATCCTGCTCGTAGTACGTTGCGTACAGGATCTGGGCAACGAGGAAGACATATATGCCGAGCCGGGATGACTGGTACAGAGCTTTATGCACGCAATACAACTTGCATTTGTACTTCACCATCCAGATAAGAACCACCACACCAATGAGCTCGATCTTCGCTATCAGAGCAATCGTTGGAATCTGAAGCGAGAACGAAGCATAGCCCACGCCGAGCCAACCCATCGAAGTGTTGCGTGCGTACAGGCAGTCGTCAATGGGCCATACATACTCGGCCACTGTCATCATCCCTACCTTTTCTCTCGAAGAAAATGGCTGCATAATCAAATCCGTGCCTGCCGTAGTTCGAAGCACGCTCAAGGTGGACACCGACGCACTGACGTTCGTGCCATCCTTGAACAGTTCCACTTCAGTGTTTGGTTGCGTCACGCGGCAAGCTCGAGTGGTGGCTTCCAGCTCTGTCGTGCAATCCACATTTCGTAGAACGCCGTGGGCTTTTGTGTAGAGCGTGCGCCGAACAAATGGCGGCGACGGCCTACTGAGTTGCTCGGTTGTGCAGAATAATCGATCCATCGTCGTCTGCTGGAACCATCCGGTTCGGCGATTCTCGTAGGCTTGCATCACTCCGATAAACTGCGATTTCTGGCCAACGACAAACTCGTCTGGGGTCGATAGATAGAGCGTCTGGACAGTGAGGGCCTCGAAAGGCGCAGCCCAACTCGGCAGCCTCGTCTTGTTGAGCTTGGTACATAACACGTAAAACGATCCACCGTCTTGCCCCATCCGCGCAATGCAGTTGTCATCGCGCGTGATCTCACGATTCGGTGCGCCATGGAGAGCATTAATGAGCTGCGTGGTGACTTGCATGCTATCGGACGCGATGAAGTCGTAAAACAGCGATTCGTTCAGCGCACCTGTGTACTTGGTGCCAAACATCCAATCCTTCTCGGACGCATAGATGTCTGGATAGCTTGCTTGAACTACGTTGCTGGAGGAAACAAGGTAGTAGAAGTTGACCAGCGTCGAGAATGAGATGAGACTAAAGATCACGAGCGACGCCAGCCAGTCGACAGCAGTCGTTCGTGTCTTCGAGTAGAGCAAATACTGGAGGCGGCTGCCGTTGCGATCCTCCTCTGCGCGGTTTAGCAGGACGGCAATGCTGTTGCGGAGGTGGAGGTTGCTGTGCATCGCTTCCTCACAGCGTTCTGCGGCGTGAACTCTTATCCACCAGCATCAAAGTGCTGCTCTTCCGCCGGCGCATTGATGCAGCCCTGCCCAGTTGGATTTTTATTTAGCTCGAGTAATTTTGGCGTCCACGGGTAGAGACCAGTCTCTACGATTGCTGTCGTCTCCGTTGCTGAGCGCGACATGCGCGTGTGTGAGCTCACTTGAGCGGCTAAAGCATCACACATCGACGCTCATCGTGTGTTCTCCATCTCGCCGATAACATAGCTCTACATCTGTATCTGGGCACATCCTGTCGTCCACGATCAGCAGCGATTGCGACCTACACCAAGTACGCAGAGCCGAGCTCAGCTCAATGAAGCGTAGCCTTGCACCGAACACGTGACTAGGATATCAGTGGATAGCGTGCACACGTGACGTTGCTGGCATGAAGCAACAGTGGAATGTGGAATACGCTTAACGACATCTGAACATTTGCAACGTGAGGAGCTGGCGACCCTGCGACTTCATGTAGCAATGGCACCATTTCGTGACCGTCAATTCTCGAATGCGTAGACGATCCAACACTTGAACGAACTGCGCCACATTTTCTTCAGCATTCATGTCATATATCGGTGCGCTAGCTCGCTGACGAATTTGCTTCGTTGACGTCAGACAGAATGATCATCTACAATGGGCCTCTCACATGATGCTGAGCAGGAAAGGCATCTCGAGCCACCGCCGGCGCTGAAACTTGGCGTAATGGTACTACATGGTACCATTACGCCAAGTTTCAGCGCCGGCGGTGGCTAGTACTACATGGTACGGTGAGATTGCGTGGTCGTTACAACGCTTTCGGGTCCTGATCAGACCGGGAGAAGTTTGTGCCTGCGCCACCCAACGCCTGCGCGCGACGCAGAGCAGCGCAGCCAGAGGAAACGCACAAAGCAAAGCAGAGCRTCATGAATATTTTTGGCTGCCTGTGCGGCGATACCGTTCTTGGAAGCCTTGTCGGGTGGGTAGTTGTCATCGTCTTCGACTTCTGCACAGTGCCGGGGCTCGGCTGCCGACGGATCGACAGCGAGATAAGCAGGGAAGCACAATCTTAGCGGAGGATGTTGGCGGCCTGTGATGTTGTC
The DNA here is from genome assembly GCA_002286825.1 of Lagenidium giganteum. Classification (NCBI taxonomy): domain Eukaryota; phylum Oomycota; class Peronosporomycetes; order Pythiales; family Pythiaceae; genus Lagenidium; species Lagenidium giganteum. The sequence goes on from NSDO01000468.1 coordinate 9,243, forward strand.
CCGTTTTGTGAGCTGGTCTCCGGTGGTTTCTGTTGGTTCCAAGACGCACGCTTTACGCCTGTTGCCCCAGCGGCCCACAACGTGATTCGCCGTGAAGCCAAAGCGCCGCTGCTCCAGACTGAAGACGCAAAGCGTTCGTGCAGGTCGTCATGCCCGCCGGCAAGGAGGACCCGAGCGTTGACACAGTCCAAGATGCCAAACCGATCGCGCGAGCCGACTATGCGCCACACTCGAAGACCAAGATCACGGCCGCTGACTGGACTGCGTCACTGGTGATCGTCGCCCTCATCTGCCTCACCACGTTCATCAACCTCGTCTACTTGATTGCTTACAGCAACCTCGTCACGGTTGTTTATCCGAACATCTACGCAGGCAGCAGCGAAGTTCTCTACAACGCGACGAACTCGAGCCCCATCAGCGATGAGCTCGTCTACACGTTCATTTCGTCAGAAATCACCATGGACACGACCCACCTAGTCAACGCTCTGCAAGGCCCACCACCCAGCGCTCCAACCGCGAACGACAACTGCTTTGCGCACACGACGATGGGAGAAGAGTCGTTCGTGATGTGCGACAACCTTAACAAGTCGGCGCTCCCGGATTGGGCACAGAGTTTTGACGCATTGGCGGTGCGAACGATCTACCTGTCGACGCCGGAAGAATTCCGCAACGGCGAGAACTCGGCGTTCCTCGGCGTCATGCAGGCGTACAAGAACAACCGTACCGGTTGGTTCAATCAAAAGAACGCCGAGCGCATCACGTGCACCACGCAGCAACTCACGCAACCATCACCCAGCTTTGTGACGCGAACTATCTACACGAAGACCCATGGCATGCTCCACAACGTCAACTGCTCGTCCGACCTCGAGATGGTTGGCTTGGCGTGCCGCGTCACCGTTGACAACCCAACGTTTCAACTCTTTGACGATAAGAGCGGCAACCCACCGACGATTCAGTCCTACGAGGTCTTCCGGACGTCTGAAGGCACCGATCTCATCCTGCACCCGCTCTTATCGAAAGAGCTCATCGGGATGCAGACGACGTCGATGCCACTGCAAGCCGTCGATGGCTGCACGTACATTCGTGACGGTCGGGTCGGCTGGTTTGGCATGGACTACACGACGTACGTGGTGTCGATCCCAGTCATTGCGCTTATCGCGAAGCTGGAACTTATCGGCGTCGTCTTCGTCATCTGGTTTGTCAAGTACCACATGAAGGTGTATCGCTTGCATCATGCGCTGTACCAGACTTCACGTCTCGGCATCTTCATCTTCCTCGTTGTCCAGATTCTCATCTCTGCGTACTACGAGCAAGACATCATGCGCTCCATCTACTCGTGGGAGCGACGCGATGCCAAGGACTGGATTCTCTTCGTGTACATCGAGCTTGCGATTGCGCTGACGACGACGCTTGTGTCGCTGTCGATTGTCCGCATCATTTTCGAGTCGTCGATGTGCCATATGGGGTGCATGCTTTCAATCGGATTGACGGTACCGGTGGCGATTATCGAAGTGATCATTGCGAACGCGTTCTACGACACCTACAACGAAGCAAATGGACTCAGCGCTACGTCAACTACCACGTGCGACGCTGGCTACACCAGCTGCACCGTTGGAACCTTCAACGTTTTGTATTTGGTGATCGTCGTTGCATGCTTTCCAAGCCTCGTGGAGCTCATTCCGTTGCTCCGACGTGCCAAGACAGAGGGCTTCAGAGCGCCTAACATCGCCGATATCAAGAAAATGCAAGCTAACCAGACCAGCAAACCGACGACACTCACGACGTTCGAACGAGTGTGTCTTGATGGACTTCCGGCGCCACGCATCGTGTGGGATCTCGCCACGCCTCATGTCCAAGTTCACGACACTCCGCACACATCTGCCGAGGTTGTGAGCGCATGCGGCTTCACGATCATCAAGAATCGATTCTTGATCCGAACGAAAGATCTCGTGCTCATTCTTGGCGCCGAGATGATTCCTCCGAGATTGCTGCGCGATTTTTCGCTCGTCATCTGGCCTATCAAGGCGAATCAAAGTGGGTTGATTGAGGTGCAAAATGCCCGGCGCGTTTTCCTTCGACGGATCCGCCGCTTCGAGCTGGACAAGAACTTGCGCGCAAGTTTGATCAACAGTGTGGAGCATCCTATTGCATAAGCGGTGAAAAAACGCTGAACACAGAGTAGCAGTGTTTGGTGCTTAATACTCGTCATACATCTTCTCACCGTGCTCATGCGTGTGCTTCGGTCAAAGTCGACCTTAATGCACCACACTGATCTATTGAGATGAAGCATGCGGTATCGAGTCAGTATGATCGAAAGCAATATGATCGAAAGCGACCGTGAAATGTGTGCGTGTGTGGTTCGAAAGCACTTCGCTCTGCTCTTGTTGCCGTCGGGAACGATTGGAGGAGAAGCTTGTCGTGAAGCGTACGTTGTCACGACATTTTGATCGAAATGTGCGACGACATATGCGCGCAAGGTTTTTGTCAGAGAAGGCACGTGCTTGTCGTTTAGTCTTTTACTAGCAGCTTAGGAATAACGCTAGCAGCGTCGTTGTTATAAGCGAGAGCACTATTCCAGATGTCGCTTGCGCAGCATCCGATTTCACCGCTGAATCGGGCACAACGATCTCCAGTCGAAGCGCGTGGTCACAGGAGTCGAGCTGCAAACGCGCGATCTGATTAATATTCCGCACACAGAGATTGGTGCCCTTGGACTTGGTGATGATGGCGCTCTTGTTTTGATCGAACGCGAAGTACTGGTTGTTGTTGAGCGAATCACACGGTGATCCGTGAAAAATCCCAGTCCCCGGTCCAGAGTAGCCTCCGTCGTCCATGCACGGGTTCTGCTGCGCTTGTGTCTTGGTCGGGTTCCGAAAGAGCTTCTTTGCGCTGTCGTACACGAACTGCTGGTTTCCATTGGTGGTACTGCACTCGTACAGATGGTAATAGAAGTCGTTTCCCCCGTCGTCGACACAGAGTGTGTTGGCCAGAATGGAGCGAAACATGACGGTTTGACCATTCATCATTGCAGCATAGCCGTTCGTCGCAGGGGCTGGCACCGCCGGTGGTGTTGTCAGAGCCACGCTACCGGAGAATTGACCCGAGTATTCGACGATCTCGAACTGCTGGTTGTAGCTCGCTGAGTTGCACGCCGCCAGCTGCAACACGGTCTGCGACTTGGCTGTGCAGCCACCATCATCGATACAGCTGTTGTCGATGCGCGACTTCAGCAGCTTCGTACTTGCATCGTACACAAACTGTTGCTTCGGAGTGGTGGTGTTGCATGTGTGCAGCTCCACAATGGACGTGCTGGGCAATAGATTCCATCCTGCCTGTGCGCACAGGTTGGCCTTCGCTGCACTTGCAATCTGACCGCTGGTGGTATCGTAGTAGAACCACTGATTCAAGTTGGTCGCATCGCAGTCGTACAGCGCGAAGAATGTGCTACCGCTATGGGTGCCTCCACCGTCATCCACACAGAGATTCTGCTTGTGAACGGAGCGGAACTGCACTGCTTTCTTGTTGCCGTTGCCTCCACCCGAGGGCCGACTGAGTACGACAATTTCCAAGGCGAGGGTGTAGTCACAGGAATCAAGCTGTAATCGATCCACACCGTGGTTGGTTCGCATACAGAAGGTGCCTTTGGATGCTGAGACAATTGCTTGCTTGGTTTGATCGAAGGAAAGGTATTGGTTGCTGTTGGTCGACATGCAGTTGACCGCGTGAAAAAACGTTAGATCTGATCCTGCGTAGCCGCCGTCATCCATGCACGCGGCGTAAGCCTTCGTGGGATTGCGGAACTGCTGCGTGGTTTTGTCGTACACAAACCTTTGGTTTGTGTTGGCTTGGTCGCACTCGTACAGAAGGAAGTAATCGGTCCCCCCTCCGTCGTCCACACAAAGCGTGTTGGCCAGAACAGAGCGAAACATCACAGTGGCCCCGTTCATCATCGCGTCGTAGGCCCCTGCAGTGATAGCTGGCATGGTTGGTAGCGCGGTCAATGTCGTAGTCATGATGAAGACTCCAGTGTAGTCGACAGTATCAAACAACTGGTTGCTGTTTAAATGATCGCAATTTCGGAGTTGCACCACACCGGGTGTGTTCTCGCTTGCTTCGACAGAATCGAAGCACTTGTTTTTACTTGGGACGATGATGAGTTGTGTGCTCTCGTCGTACAGCACTTGCTGCAACGGATTGCTGGAGTTGCAGTTTGCTAGTTGAATGAGAGAGTAGTCTGGTAGCGATTCCCAACCGCCTTGGATGCAGAGATTTTTCTTCGATGCACTGCGGATGTAGCCATTGTCAGCGTCAACGTAGAACCACTGGTTGTCGCTGGCAGAATCGCACGGCTTGGCATGAAAGAATGTGTTCCCGCTGTGCTTGGCACCACCGTCGTCCAAGCACAGACTTTTCGCAGGCAGCCGGAGTTGCACCGGCTTTGGAGGTGACACCAAGGAATAGCGTACGCTCGATTGCGCAGCAGTGACGCATTTCCCAAGCATGGAAGGCCGGATTCTTGCCGTCGCTGTCATGTTTGCACAGCTGGTGTCGCTGTATGTCGACAACGTGACTCCGCCATTACCACCAACGGTAACCTGATAGCTTCGGCCTGTCACACTCACACAGTTCCCAGCTGCGACGAATGCGATACCCGTGCTGATACTTGAGCAAGCGATGTCGCTGAAATCATTCATTGAGAAGTACGTGCGGTCCGCAAACGCAGATGCGAGGGAGCTCCCTAGGTCGTCGCTGCAGCTCATCGATGACCGCTGGTCGCACGCTTGCTGCTGGCATGTCCTTGTGGTGGACCATGCAACTGCTTTGACACTGGTGCACTGGTCATCGTTGTACTCAAACACGAGCTGGCGCCTTGGGGTGTCGTTCGCGTGGGCTGTTGTGCCAAAGACTCCGATGAAACCACACACTGCTAGTAGGAGACGCATCCTACCGCAGTATCAGCTGAGCCTCGAGCACAACGAAGCGAATAGCCGAATGAGCGACCAAGCATCGTGAAAGCCATCATTTTCGGCTCCCACGTATCCTCGTCCTCGCACCTGGGAAAGGATCTCCCCACACATATATCCGTCGTGGATCGCAGAGATTGCGAACCTGATCCAAGCGCCACATCTGTGACTTAAATAAACCCAGACCATCAGCCCTGAACAACTAACCCGCAGCGCTGCTGTGCGAAACAATGCACCATCAGTAATGCCATCAATTCTCGTGACACACACAGACAACAATGACTGCGATTGCTCAATCCGCTGAGCATCCCTTGGTTGTGTTTAGGCTGGTCGCAAATGGCCTGAGCCTTCGCTTCTCTGCGTGTGAGGATCGGTATGGACAGCGAAGAGCCTCCTCCTTCTCCAGGTCGATACCCCTTGCGTGAGCACACTTGACTGAAGCATCCCTCGACCAATGGCCAAGTCGCCAAATGCCGAGATCACGCATGAGCGCGACCTCAAGAACATTTCGTCGAACAACCTCGCGAAAGTGGGCACACAGATCTGCCTCACGCCAGCGTGTTGGAAATGGCATCGGTCCACATTGGCTTGTGGAACGTGTATTGGGACCATATTGGCGTGGGTCCGACGGATCTCAACGACTGCATGTGTTGGTTTGTCAGAGTTGATCTAGCTACGCTGGCCTAAGTTGCATCAACAAGTTGTCTTTGCACATCCTAACAGGGTTATGAGCCCAAATCCGCCGAAGGCGCAAAGCAACATGCCGGAGACAACGGTGACGTTGGGCAAGAAGGGATCTCCCGTCAACTGGAATGGTCAAGACTGAAGCCTCTATAATCATCATTCTCCAACGGGCATACTGGTATGCGCCGACACTTTTGACTCAAAGATAGTTTATGTGGTGTTGGCTATGTTGGCTATTCTGAGCCAATAACGAGACAGTTCGAATAGAGAGCTCCACAGCGGTGGTCTTGTTGCAGCACAATTCCCATCATGAGCGTCGTATGGAAGGTCGGAGATCGCGTGACCGGAAAGACTGCCAAGACTCGGGGAAAGAGTGGTGTAGTCCATAATGTGTACAAAGAGAAGCGGCAGCACACCTACGACGTCGCGTGGGACAGTGGATCGACAGAGCGTGTCGCGGCGCGCGCTATCACGGGCAAACATGCAATTCCGGCACGTCCTCAGGCAGAAAATGACCAAGTCGAGTCGTTCATGGACTTACTTGGTGCAGCCCAATCTTCAGGCGCAAAAGATGATGATGCGTTCTCGTATGGTTCTTCTTCGGACGAAGACGCCAAAGAAGTTAATTCAGCAAGAGCGGTCAGCGGAGAAGCAGTAACGATTTTGTTAGAGCGAGTAGAGTGCCATGGTCGTGAATGGGTTCTCTGCTCTGACGTTTTGGACGATCCAGGCGCCACCACAAGATACACCACACGCTTCAATTGGCCCGAAGTGCTCGATCTTGGAGTGAAAACCTATGCGAAGTACTTCTACTTAATGTTTCCCATCGACTTCATGCCTTTATTGGTGGGATTCACAAACAAAAATCTCCAGAAGCTACGATATGCCAACACCACAGTTGGAGAGATGTAACGATGGCTTGGTTTGCGTTTAGCGATGGCTTGCAATCCTTGCAGCGGTGGTCTGTGGCAGTATTGGGCGAGTGAGGACACCACAGGTTGCGTCGATACGTGTCGGAACTTTCGGAAACGCTTTTACATGAGCCGAAATCGTTTCGAATAGCTTACAAGTGCACTTAGTCTCTGCGATCCAGACATCACCAGTGACGATCCATGGATGCCAGTGGGCTATTTTGTTGATGCATTCAACCGTCTGTCGTGGAGTGCCTCAAAATCGCGTTGGCGTATGCGACCGACTCTTGGACACGCACGAACAACAATTCAACTTGTCTTTTCGTTCTCTTCTTCTGTGTCTTCCTCAGTTCTTTGAATCGGAGTCCCGAAAGCTTCGCACACAGCAGTGGACTTTCACACAGTTCACTGTTGAGTAGTTGTCGACGACTCTCTCGCTTCTTGCTGGTTGTTGGAAGTGATCTCCTTTCAATGTTGGGATCTTCGAGCCAATTGCTATGTTACACAATCGACCTTCCTTCGAACTTAATGGTTATCCGAGCCAATTGCTGTGTTACACAATCGACCTCCCTGTCGTACTTACTGGCCTGAACGTGGCCAGGAACTCCTCCAGACAGGAATCGGATGTTGCTTGCACCAATGTCTTCTGCAGTAGCTGGTAGATTGAGAAGTTATGAGATCACTGTCGCTTGCGCTTCTAGTGACCTCGGGGACGCGACCTTTCACATATCCGCCCCCTCAACAAAAGATCCAAAGTCCCTAAGATACTACCTACTCGTTCCTAATCCCTGCTGATACCAATGCAACCTAAAAATTACCAATCATTGCATCATACAACTGCAATGAACTTGGTACACAATCGACCTCCGATGACTTGACTTGGCCACACCCGTTACACAATCGACCTCACCTTCGACCCCACCAAAGCTTGTTACACAATCGACCTCCAAGCATTTGAGACTTTGCCACTGGAAACTTGATCTTCCCGGTGATACACAATCGACCTCACAGAAGCTTGAGTGACACGTCTGGGAAAACTGGAGTGCTTCACCACACGTCGCAGGCGCTGTCAGGTTCATGCTGGTGATTTTCTCTGTGTTGATGAGAGTATGGTGCAATGGTATGGGAAGGAGAGCAAATACCACCACTTGGGCCTTCCACACAAAACCAAGATACCTCGAAAGCCAGCAGGGCTGGCCCACGAAGAAGTGGTGGTATCGGGTGTTTGGCTCAATCTTTGGCATGATTGTGACTGACGCGTATCTTGCGCACGCACACGACAATCGTCACATGGATGTGGATTGCTTCCGAATTTTTATGTCTAAGTTGGAACACCAACTCATCTTCAACGAGTACTTGTCAAATGGCAAGCGGCCGCGAAACCAGGACGAGAAAACACCACACCCGGTATACGCTACCCGCATTGACCACTGCTAAATCTCACTCTCTCTGCGATGCACTTAGACCTCTGCTTGAGCTACCAGAATACGCGAAAGCACGAGAAACCAAGAATCGCGCGCAAAGAGCATGCAAGATATGCGGTCGAAAATGCTCTTATATATGCAGCACATGCTCGAATCCGAACCAGAGATTATACTTTCCACTGTGTGCGTCACGGTCGGGACGTACGTGCCATGCTGAGCACATTTCGGGCACCAGGTAGCACAACTTCAGCGAGCGTTGCATCTCCACATCTAATTACCCGATGGCAAACTAGTATGCTTTCACAGGAGAACTAGAAAGCTTTCAGCCTAGGAGAATGATGAATAAAGTCACAATGCGTAACATGTTTGAACGAGAGCTTCCTGATGAGTTGAGTTTTTTGGTCCGGCATTAATTGCCTCGGCAAGCGCCAACGCAAAGAAGGAGTTCGAGCAAAATCAAGCCAAGACGAAGATCATCATCCAGGGATCGTTGTCGAGCACGTTGGCTCGTCAAGTGATGCAACAGAAAACCGCAACAGAGATGTGGGCAGCGCTCTGCTCGCTTTATGGCGGCACGGAAAATGCTACAATCGCAGCGCAGCAAGTGTATCGGTTGCAGACAGTGTTGCATTCAACCCGAATGAAGGCTGGTGAGAATTTGTACAAGATGTTCGACGCATGTGACCGGCTCAAGAACCTGTCAGTGATCGCCAGATGGTGGACGCACTGCTGCGGAGTTTACCTGGTGATGTGTGTTTCAATGAGCTTCGTCGCAAGTGTTTTTCAGTAAAAACATGATGAAGTACACCACAGCCTTGCTCAAAGATGATCTTGACAGCACAGACTCAAAGTGTCGATTGGGATCGAGCGATTGGCGGTGACAAGCGGTAGCCCAATGGCAACAATGGTGACAAGCGGAAAACACCGCCAGCAAAGAAGCCTGGCGCTCAAAGTTGTGAGCGGTGCGCGATTTGTTTCCATTGTCACAACAACAAGACATACAGTAATATATGATTACGCTGCTGTCTGCGCGCCGAGAATGTCACATTGCGAGACGCTTAGTTCACTGCCGCATGTCGGAGATGGTCCGTTCAACGCCGCGCCAGGACCACATCAGTTGTCGCCTGATGCGGCACCAACAGTCTCGGGGTCAATCACGGTTGGATGATGACTGTGCGTGCACGAATCGTGTGCAGGCAGCATGAGGCAGCCGCCGCGACATTCGAACGTCACACGTACGCGCCACGAAGCAGCGATCTCCAGCAGTGAAATGTAGCTGGACGGCGACAGCGGCATGCGTTGGCGATAGCTACGTCATCATCCATCCGCAACGACCAATTACGCACGATTCACTATATGAGTTTTGGGGCTTCGATCATTCCTTAGTTCGTACGCTATCCAGACATGTAGCTGATCGGTGACCATTCTAGGTTATTGGTGCTACCATACACCTTCGTTCGACACCCAACGATTATCGTCGATTATCGTCGCCATCCTTAAACCTTCGCGCAGTCGGCTGCGAGGTTCTGAGCCAAGGAATACTCGTTGCTATAGAACACGTCTGGCTCCTCGATGTCGTAATTGCATTCATACAACTCCTCGTCTAGAAGGGTCGTGAGGAACGCTTGACAGTGTGTTGATGTACACCACGCGCGAAGCTTCTTGGGGTCTCTGAGTGCGATCTCGATGTTCCCAGCGCCCCGCATGTTAAAATTGGTGCTGGTTTCCTCGTTACACACGGCGAGCGCTTCGTGGGCATCATCGTCGATCGACGAGGGCGGAAGCACTTTCTGCCACGATTCACAGCTCTTCGTGGTGGTACCGTCATCGTCACTCTTGCTCAACTTCGCGCAGTCGGATGCGATCTTCTGAACCATGGAATTGTAGTGCCTACTGTCGTCGCATTCATGCAACGCGTTTTGCACGGCCTCGAGCAACAATTGACAGCTCGTTGATGCACACCATTTGCGAAGCCACTTGGGGCTCTTGAGTCGAGAATCCATGCCACCAGCGTCGACAGAAGAAAAACTGATGCCGGACTCCTGGAGGCACTTATAGGCAAGGTCGCTTCTGACCAGAGCGCTCAACTTGATGCGGCAGCCTGATGCGGCACCAACAGTCTCGGGGTCAATCACGGTTGGATGATGACTGTGCGTGCACGAATCTCGAGTCTAAAGCAGCGAGTATCTGAGTCAGTCAGTCAAGTCAGTCGAGGGTCTAGTATACTAAGGCTGAACCCTCAAGAGGGCCTACAATATCTTACTGAAGCACGCTACATGCTAGTGGCGCCTTCCGGTTGCGGAGGAGCTGCTCCCCACAGATCGGACGAAAGGTGACGGGAGATCGAAGGGGGAACGACTTGCGTTGTCGTGAAAGTTTATGGCCGGCGTTGGTCGAGAGCGAGAGGCAAGTCCGTCGGCCATGCGATTGAACTCGCGCCGATGATGCTTCCACCTGCAAGAGGAAAACCCTCCACAAAAGTGGTGTACCAGCTGATACATGGGCACGAGCTTGGGAGCCCGTGGCCGACGGACCGTACGCATGGCGTGAAGGATGAGTGCACTGTCTCCATGTATGGTGATGCGGGCGATGCTGCGCGATCGACACTCCGCCAGCCCGACGATCAGTGCTTTGAATTCTGCTTCGTTGTTGGTTGCCTCACCAAGAACGTTTGCCGTCGCCCATACGATGGTTGCCGAGCTGGGGGTCGCTTGAAGGAGGATGGTGCCGGCTGCAGCCGGACCAGGATTGCCACGAGTGGCTCCATCAAAGAAGAGGTGCCATTCCGCCTCGGTGCCTACGACAGCTGGGGCGACGCTGTCGGTTTCGTGAAGTGTGGCCAGCGCCCGTCGCGTTCCACAGGGGACGTCGTCGCAGACAGCCAAGTACGCCATGAGCGCATGCCGCGCCCACTCTTCGATCTGGCGCAGAGACGCAGGTGAGGACCACCATACTCGCCAAAGCAGGCGTAACATGRCCATGCATTGTCTTTGCCATAAGCGTTGAATGTCTTGGCTCCACTGGGTTTCATCTGGGGTTGGCTGTGCGCGCCAGGCGCCTTGAGRAATGGAMTCGAGTCGGAAGGCCAGCMCATCKCGCCACCACTGCTGCGTATCSGGCCACTGGGTGAGTRGCGACCAGAACGAGCGAAGTTGGTGCCAACAACATTGTGCCACTCGACAGTCCGCCAKCCAATGACTTAGRMCSKYSATGMGTGACCGCCACAGTCTACGTAGGGGCAAGCGCTGCCGGATTCTGGGTGGTAGAATCTGAGGTAGCCTTGAGACAGACGGAACARTAGTCCCTGGTCGGCGCTGGTCGTACCCGGGAGTGCGTTGATCCGGCGCCAATTCCATTGGTACAGGGGCTCGCGGAGATGGTTGGGCAGCGTTTGCAGGGAGGCCTTGGCACGTTGCTGTCTTCAGGTCGCGGGGGCGAGCTGCCGGCGCTGTATCCAAGCCAGACAGGCCTGAAACTTCCAACGCGGACACTTGGGACGATCGAATAGCTGCACGATCCTTCCGTTTGAAGGATGACTGCCTCGCGACGTCCGACCCGACGCGGTGCGATACGTTGGAGTGTGTCCAAGGGGGTCAACCAGGAGGATCGCCGGTKCCAGTGCCACTAGACGGAGAATGGCGGCTTGAACCGTCGTCTTCCCGACACGTGCACGACGGCGGATGCGACAAGAGAGCACTCCGCGCGCCCGGCGCCGGATATGGAGTAGATTCCCAAGTGACTGGTGAGTGCAGGGAGATCAAGGATGGTGACAGGTACATCCTTTAGCCATTCCAAATTGAGATTCCCAACCGTCTCCTTTTGCTGGCTGGCCATGGCATGGATACGTGGCAGCTCATGGCGCGCATCCACCACCAACGTTCGCCCATGCCAGGAGATGCATTCTTCATGGCGGTGCAGCTCCGCGAGTAGAGTCGCACTGCCGTGCGCTGGTTCCAGAGGCGGGAGCATCGCAGACGCGACGCTCAAGCCTGTGTCTACCAGCGTCGATCGGAGTCTGCAGGTCTTGATGGAGCTCGAGCTGAGTAGTGGTGGTATCGAAGGGTGGAATGCGATCCCAGGTGGCCTGGAAGATGGAGGCTTGGAGTAACCCCGGAAGATTACCGACGTCGCCATTGTCATATGCCTTCGCCATGTCAAGAAGAAGAGCAGTCGCCTCACTTCGCGAGGTGAGAGGGGATTGTTGCTGACTGAGCTCCATGAGATCGATTGCATCATGAATGGACCGGCCTGGGACAAAACAATGCTGCGACGGGCTAAGCAGCTTTGGCAAGAGACCGCGGACGCGATTGGCTAGCACTCGTGCGTACACCTTGTAACCTTGTAGTCCGTGTTCAACTTGGCGATAGACCGAAAGTCGAGACCGGATGCAGGTGATGGCGTTTTCGGGAGCGCGGTGACGATTGCTTCTTGGAAAGTGCGTGGAACAGACCCACTTGACCAGCACGCTTGGTTTACCTTCGTCAGAATAGGTTCCCGCTCGTGAGCGTGATTGCGATAGAGGTCGTTGGGGAGGCAATSTGGTCCTGCTGCCTTGCTTCGGTGACATCGTCGAAGGGCATCGCGCACCTCTTGGGCGGTAATTGGTGCAGCGAATACCCGTTGCTCCTCGCCAGACAGCCTGTGCCGCGGTGCCCGTGTGAGCAAGTCGTCGATCACCGCTTGATCAACATCATTCGTGGCAGGGTCCATGATCGGCAGCCAATCCGTCTGAACCGGCTCAGCGAGCGATTGGCCAGGCGCCAGTTCTCGCTGGGCGAGCTTCCGGATTGGCGGGCCAAGTCGCTGAGGACGAAACCGCCGAAAGAAGGCTCGAGCCTGCCTCGAATCATGCCCGCGGTAGCCTCGAACCGCCGTCGTCGCCATGCTTGGGCCGTTCGTTGCTGGAGAAGTAGCAGCTCCGCGCGACACTGGTCAAGTCGTGCTGCATGGAGGTGGCTTGCGATACCAAGGCGGCTGAGACGTCGCACAATGCGCCGGCGCACGCTCCGATAGTAACCACGATCTCGCTGGCGGGTGACCTTTGGTAGTGTGCGGCGGCACAGTTGCTGGATGCTTGACTTGTTCCCATCTTGCCATGATGACCAGTGGTTGGTTCAGCTGATCGAACGTCTGCTGCKCTTGAGCCAGGAACTCGGAAAWGGCGGCATCAATCAATTCTTGAAAACGTGGTTGTGACGGGTACACTCGACGAGGAGCTCGCTTGCCGGTACTGGAACGATCTGGCCATCCAAGTGTCACTCGCACTGCTTGGTGGTCTGTCGGACCATGCGGCAAGCACGTAGTGTACTGGCTGCATAGGRAAAGCAACTCCCCWCTGCCGTACCATTGGTCGAGGYGCGACGTGCCAATCTGACCTMCAMGTGTGGTGYACTGGAACGTGTGGTATAGTTCCGCATACTCCGAGTCCGACAAGGAAGTCAGATCATCTTGTTGCTCGACGAGGAAGTCCACCATGCCCCAGTGGACCAGCCAATGCTTGAGTCCCGCACTGATGTGCCGCGTTCCCAGATGGAGGCTCCGATCCCTGCTGCAGAGGGTGGCATTGAAGTCGCGCCAAGTAGAACAGCCCCTGTCGGACGAGGGGCTTGCGCGAGCGTGGTGTAAAAGGCTTTTCTTGCCGTGCGATCAGTTGGAGCATAAATGTTCACTAACGTGATGTKATGATTGKCCCATTCACRTTCCACTGCGACAAAGWGAGCACTCCACAGAGAGACCATGGTTGGCCGCWCGTTCGYCACTGGAGCTTCGGGATGAAGWAGGATGCYAACACCAGCCACTGCAGTGGAAGAAGCTGACCACCACGAATACTGGGACTCATCACGGGGGAGTATAGCCCATGGGCGTGCATAACTGGAAGTGTACTGGAGGGCCCGAGCTGCATCAGTGTGCGTTTCCTGRAGGARCCAACAATGTYTACTCTCCTTTCCWCTGCGCTGACGCATGCAGRYCCACCAATCGTCGACGTGTTTTGTCCCAAAACCACGAACATTGACCGTTGACAATGTCAACTGCCGGGCGGAGAATTTTRGTCCAGGATGCGCCTTCGTGCTGGTGCGCCGACCATGTCCGTCTGGCGCCCTTATCCGGCGGATGGCGGGGCCGATAGAGCGGACGTGATCAGCTTTGGAGACCCTCCGAAAGTATCGCCGAATATCCGGACTGTGACTTGGCTGACGAAAAGATTGTTGGATGGACATGGACTTGGACATAGATGAGGGATGAAGGATGTTGGGCCGCTTGACTATTACTGTTGCGCATCAGCCTCAGACGAACTGTCCCCCGTGTTGTCCACCTTCGGAGACTTCCGTGGGCGTCTCAATGACAGGCTACGAGCCGTTGCCGTACTGATGGGGTCATGGGATCTGACCAAGCCGATTCTTCCACGTCAGAGTGGTCGTCCACCGAGTCGGAGGCGTCGGAGATGTCGGCGTCCACTTCGCTGGGCTGCGGTGGATTACCCGCCTGCTGAATCGTCGTCGCACCGAGAAGTTTGGTATCTCCTCAGGGACCAGCTCATACCCTGTCGCTTGAATGACACTCCGCAGTCTGCGACGCATGCTGACGTCCTCCAAGCTGTGTGGGCACCAATTACCATACAAGTCGTCAGCGAGTCGGATTGGTGAAAGTGGCCACCACCACTTTGACCGGTGGGATAGCAGGCAAGTACCAAAGGAATGGCACTGGCCTCGCGCAGTTGATCATAGAGCCCACACAATTGCTCAGTGGTCCGTTGTATAATCTTGACGGTCTCGCCTTCGGGATACGCTTCTGTCGGGTGAGGAACTGGAAGATACATCTTGACAGCTGTCCAGCTGTCCGTGATGTCAATCACAAAATGGGCTGGCGTTGCCAGATTGCAGTGGCTGCAATCTCAGTGGTGAACGCCCACTCATCGCGCGGTGCTTTCTTGGACAGTGCACCCTGACCGTGCGTGTAAAGTTGCAATTGAACAGCTGCAATCAGCTCCTGGCGATCACTTGGGGGATCCGTACCATCGTATCGAGCGTAACGCTGGTGCGGCTCTGCCAATTCATTCGGATAGATGTCCGCCATGAGCAATAAAACGGCTTCACGGATGCGCCGCGTGTCAGACGCGTGAAATCCCAGAGCTGGGATAACCTTGGGCGATTTGCGAAGCATGCTTCCATGGAGCGCGTACCAATAGCAATGCCCTGGTGCTGGGACAGCAATGTTCCGTCCATCAACTTTGGCCAGGAGCTGCTTTAAAGTAAGGCCAGCCTTCGGTTGGCGCTTGACCGTGGACGCTGGTGAGACGTTCACGGCGTGATCCACAAGCAATTGGGGCTGAGGAGACTCCAAGTCGTCAACTGGCCGTTGAATGGCATCCGCGGCGTTGCCATTACTCGACGCTGGGGGTTGTCCCTCCGGTTCCGTCGCGTTCGGTACTTGGGGATCAATGTACGAGAGGATGCTCGATTGCTTCAGGCCTTGTGGAGCTGGAACACTGTCTTCGGTAGCATCCTCACCTAGATCTGATTTGTCTGAGTCGAAGCCGCGGAGACGTTTACGCGTGACAATCCCACCCGGTGCAGGCTCGCGCTCATGTTGGAGGTTGCCGCTGGAATTGGTGGCACTGTATCCCTCCACCTCTAAGGGTGTGTTGGCTGGACACATTAAGACGTCGCTTAGCTGTCGGAGCTAGCCTCAAATGTTCAATCCCAGTACCAGTGAGATCGTTTGCCATTTCCTCGGCATGCGCTTTCGGTGACACTGGGGCGGCTTCGTCCGTGAGTTGCTTCTCTACATTGGCAAGTAATACACGAGATGCCAGTGCGCCCTGTTTGCGCAGCTGGCGACGCGCATCATCCTTCGTCACGCTCTGGCTCTTCGACTTGTTGGATTTACGGGCTGGCGTCGATGCCTTGGTTTCGCCGGCGGGCGCTGGCTGCTTTGGATGAGCAGCAGCGTTGCGGTCGCGCACTGCCGGTGCGTGTTGGTCGTCGTCGGCGCCGCGTGTCTTCTCGACAGTTGGATTCGCGTGGAGATGCGCGCCCGGACGACGTTTCGAGTTGCGTTGCACAGTCATCCATTCATCAGGTGGTGACACCGCCTGACCACTTTGTGAGGCTTTCTCCGGCTTGCAACCTTCGCTGCTGCTCTCAGTCTTGACCGGTGGCGAGCACGAGGTGTCCCGTGTGAGCCGGAACAACCAGTGCTGCTGGTCTGCCGCAACTCGGGCCGACAGCAGATTTTGCCGAAAGACTGCGGATGGCACCGACGTGGCTTCTTGCTCGACTGTCAGGCGAGCAATCTGCTCGCGTCGGAGCGGGTTCTGAGACGATTGCTTGCAGAACTTCACACTGTGTCGCTGACGGCTGCATTTAGCACATGGCGGGAAGCGGAAGCGCCGCCAGTGGTGCACCACGGCACTCCACTCCACGTCTGGGTCTCCACGCGCACAATCCCATCCAACTCCGCTGGGCACATGGGTGTTTGAAACACCACTTGCCATTGGTGAGGAGGGAAATGCGCACCTGGAGAGCTTCCATGGCGGCAGTCATTTCTTGGTGGCTTTGGGACGCTGCCCCGAATAGCCGCACTCCATACAAAACTCTTCTTGTTCTGCAGAAATGCCACGAGGATCGGACACTGCCACAGGAGGACGGAGGATGCGTACGCCTCCTTTCAATGGAAAGCCGAGTCGAAATGAAGGAAAACCAATCGCTTGGCTGGCTCATAGCGAACCAACTTGTGGTCATTGAGGAGCTCGAGTGCTCGTTGATGGGCCAGACTGGGCGGCTCTTCGCTTGCTTCGAGCAAATGAGCCATAAGGCCATGCTTTCCAAGGTGCGCTGCGAACTTGATTCCGGGGGGGATCGTCGCTTGGAGGATGCCGTCTGCTGCCGCTGTGATAGCCGTAGGCTTGACTTACCAGCGCGTAAGGATGTGTTTCCGTCAGAAACGCTGGCGGCGCACTCAGCTGCAGGTCCCCTTAAAGATAAGCTTGAAGGCAGCGCTGTTCAGGCTCCGTCATTGGACGCAGGTTGTCATCAGTGCGTATGTTGTACATACGCGTGGCGATTGCAACCAGTTCTGGGTCGTTTCGTCTCGAGCCCACCGCATGAATAAGGTGGCCCGCCCGAGTGTGAGCTTGAGCTCTCATGCTTACGCGCGCTTGGTCTTGCCACGGATTAACGACGAATCCTTCTTGGGCATTGCTTCCACCACCGGTAGGCTGCATCGGCGGCAGGAGTGGAGGAGAGTCCTCCATCCTTGAGAGACCGGGGATCTACGTACCGTGGTATGCCAAGCGACTCCCCATCGACTTCACGATCCCGTCCAGCTGCATTCTGTGGCTGCGGTGGCGGGAGATGCTGGTGAGCCTAACGGACTTCAGTCTTCGCAGCGTGCTGCCGATCATCAATTTGTGTTTGGCACAGCTGTTGATCTCTCTGGTGGCCATCACGGGCTACGTTCTCACCGGGACGGCACCGCTCATTGGCTTCATGTTGCTGTGCTGCCTCTCGGTGTTCTCGCTTCGCGTGTTGGTGCTGTTGAAGCCGTTGTCTGCGATCTGGAATATCCAGGAGGGACACGCTGGGCTCATCTCGGGACACATTTTGACGGTGTCGACTGGTGGCGCAAGCGATGAGGACGCGAAGATGCGCCGCCGTGCGACGGAATTGCTGCGCGACACGCTCAAGTGTCTGGAGATGAACGATTCTCGTGTGAAAGTGCTTGGGTTTGAGGGGTCGAAGGTTGCGGTTCTGGAAGGCCCTCTAGGGACAGGTACTGTGCCCAGGTGGCGAAGTTCTGAGTATCTGCGTCATGTGTTAGTCGCCTATTTGAAGGCGTACAGCAACCCCAAGTTCCAGGTACGAGCTTTGATATTTGAACGAGGTGTAGATATGCTGATTTCTACTTATGCTGCAGTAGCTATACCGTACTAGCACGGCGAAACCAGAAGCAAATCAGGAGCAAGCATCGCACGCGACGAGCAAGCAATTGTCCAGCTGGTGATGAACGCTTTCGGTCATGGCCGAATCGTCTAGCACTCTCTTTCGAGTTGCCGGGGGGGGCGAAGCGACGTTTCGGCGGAAGAACGGCAGCAGGTGCTCGAAGCACCAGCAAGCAAGCAAGGTGGTAAAGAAGGAGGGAGCGTCAGGTGCAGCAGAGGGCAAAGAGATGCCACCGGCTGGCCAACGGAGCCGCCAGACAAGCCTCCTCATCAATTGATGAAACCTGTAATGCACGTAGATACAGTTAGCGACATGCTGTATAAAATGAACATGATCCTACAAACCAGCCATGAACGACACGTTACACACATCCTCCATCACCATCCATTCCAAGACGAGCTCGCAACCATTCATCAGACGATTGGTCAGTAGCATAGCAGTAGATAGGCATGCATGAGGTCACTTACCTGTGATTCCCTCTTGATTCGCTACAAAACCCGTGACGGGGGCGAGGGGCCGTGGTTGCCAGCGAAGAACAAGAAGAACAAGTCGATCCAAAAGAAGAAGGCGAAGAAGAGCAAGCAATCCACAGCGCCAGAGGCGAAGTCTCAAATGCAGCAAAGCAAGAGATTACCCCTCAACCGACCCCATCTGGTGCAATGGGAGCCAAGTAAGTTGCCGCGGCTCAAGGAGGCCCTCCCAGGGCAGTCTAAGTTGATTTATGAAGATACAACAACTGGCCGTAGGTGGGCAGGCCCGCCTCACCACAGAGGAAAAGAACGTTCTGGAAGCATACCTAGACGGCGTCATCTACCTGCGCAGGCCACCGCAATTTATCGAAGCAGTGTGGCCTGGGTCTGCGCAAGACATCATTTGAGATTCTCATGACGAATGGCTCGAATTTGAGTTTTGCACGAAGGTTCCGATTGGTGCCCCGATGGCAGCCCATTCAGCAAAATTCCACCTCACTATTGGACGGATGGGTGCTGCTGGCTATGTCACCCTTCGACGGCTTGACACGCACATGGCAGGTGAACCAGTGAAGATCAATCCTGAGCACCACTACGGTGTGCGCATCCTCGGTGCTAATCACGTACGTCACCTTAATATGCGAGCAATTGCGAAAAAGCTATCCCAGACAGCAGTCCTGAAGCTACAAAAAGAAGGCACAGATGGTGTTCATCAGCTGGAAGAGCGGGCAGGGTTGGTGAATAGTCGCGGCGATTTTTGGGTAAATATCTGTGTAGATTGGTAGAAATACTGATATTATACTAGTAGGGTACCGGTACGGGTCGGTGAATGAGTGACCCAACCGGTTTACCGAATGGGGATCGTTCGGTCCGCCCTGCGCTGGCCGTGTTCGGTTTAGGAAGGCTTTTACGATTAGGCGATACGGCTCCCTCGGGGCCGAATCTTAAGGAGAGTTGAGTATCCACTAAAGTGCACAAGTCCTCGAGGTGTTCTCCATTCCTCGCGCGCCCGCGTTGCGGAAGTAAAGCCCCCAACACATCGTCAGGCGAGGGTCGTGACGCTAATAGCCTCCGACGGCAACGTCCGCCTGCCTCCGCAGCTGAACCGAGCCGATCGTCGACATTGGGAGCCGAACACCTTTGTGTGCGTGCTCGAGTAAAGGGTCCGCTGGACGTTAAGCGGGTAAAGGGGTCCATGTGCGACAACCAGGCGCTTGCAGACCTGCAACAAGCAAGGAAGACCCACAGTGCATCGCTTCGTCGCTGTGTCAAGGAATCCGCCATTCGGTTGCCGACTTCGGCCGAACGCTGCGTGAAGAAGCAACTCTCTTCTCGCTTGACATCCCAAAATTGACTGGAAGTCGGCGGCAGAGCAAGTGGCAGGGTACTTGTGGGCCCACCACCAAGCGCGAGACCGGGTACGTGTTTCCAAGTCTCACGTGGCGTGTCAAGTGAGAAGAAGAAGTCATGGGGTGGACGGAGTCGAAGAGCTCCTTCGTCCACCTCAAGAACGCTAAGAGCCCCGAGTCGGTGTCACCGGAGCAGGATTCGCCGGTGTTTCGGCTAGAAGCGAAGCAAGTGTGGCGTCATATGGGATCTCACGTGAGTGCTTCAACTCCGCCACGTCTTTTGTGCCGCACCCCATTGGCCTTCGCAAATGCTATTTCAATCCGATGTACGACACCGTACATGTAGACGAGAAGTGGTGCTACATCCAGAAGGTGTCGTCGACGTTCATTCTCACTGAGGACGAAGACACACCACACATTTCGTGCCCCAACAAGCGCTACATTACCAAGGTGATGTTCTTGGCGGCTGTGGCACGCCCTCGCTACGACTACAAGCGCCCCGCGTGTTCGACGGTAAGGTCGGCATCTTTCCGATCGTGTCGGAGGGGATCGCGCAGCGAACGACAAAGAATCAGACCAAGGGAGACACAGTTGGCAAAGTGATTGTGGGAGCTCCCGAGTGACGCCAGATGGATGGTTGGATGAGGTTCTTGGTTCTGGTAAGCACCGAGCTTTGTGAAGTCCGTTAGAGGACCACACAAGTCAGTTCCAGCTTGTGGCGTTGATGGAATCACCTACAGCAAGTCAAAATGTTAATGTCAAGTCAACCTTTGGGTTCAGTTTACGACCGCAGTGTGTAACAGGTCGAGATGGTTCCGGATTGATTTCGAGTGTTTCAAGGTGATTGCGACACTGTGTGACACCGCCCAAGGGTGGTTCAAGGTGCCTGAAGTCACAGAACCTCAATTTGGCAAGTTTAGTTCTTGATCGATTTGGCGCCTACGACTGTGATGTGGTGAAGTTGGTCATGAAGGTTCCAGACGGTTCCGGGTAGTTCCAGGTGGTTCTCGCATGATGCTAAAGGTTGTTCGGACACAGTTCAAGTAAAGAACCAAGGATAAAGTGCCGGAACCATTCGGAACCGCATCCTGCTACAACACCTATGAGCTCAAAGGTAAACCTGTTGGTACTAAAACTGGCAAGTGGGGTGATGTCAAAGAGAAACGCGTGCGGGCTGTTCCAAGGGGTTTTGGAAGATGATGATGCCGTTCTGAGTGCCCGATTCGCCTAAGACGACCGGGAAACAGTCAGAACCAAGTGGTTGATCATGATCGGATGATGGACTGAAGCTGACAAGAGTCGAGGATTGGTCAAGTGGGCAGCCGTGCTGATGTGACTCCAAGGGTGGTTCTGGGTTACGCCAGGTCTGTTCCAGTTGGTTCCAAGTGTCAGAACCACCTGGAACCACTCGGAACCATCCAGAACCAGTCACCCAAGTCTACGGCCAGGATACCCCAAGGTCCCCACTAGTCAAGTTGCACCCAAGATATGGTGATGGTTCCGACATGTGATCCGGGGTTCTAGACCATGCGGAATCGATCTGCGGTGGTACCGAGTCTCAGAACCATCGGGAACCGGTTCGAACAGCTTAAAAGTGTAGTTTTGGGTAGGTTCCTTAGTTTGGGTATCTTGGTTTTCTCGGTCGGATCCAAACCAGGTCAGCCCAAAGGGTGCTTACGGCAGTTTTGGCCGTTGCGAAGACCTGAGCGAGCCGGTCCTTCCGAGCCTACGAGCCGAGGTTGATCCAAGCAGTTCCCGTTACTGCGATCAACTAAGCTCGATAGGGTGGAGAGCCCAAGAGTGAGTGCAGCATTGAGTGATATACAGTTGTTGCCCTGTATATCAGTGCCAGTGTGTGGTTGTGTGCCCCCACACACTGCTTCCTATCTGCACGTGTCTACGAGTGTAAAGCGCGCCTTTCTAGCTGTTGCCCCACCAGGACGTGTGAGGCGTCCAGCTCGCAGCGGAACACATTTCCCGTGCAACTTGCTTATCCAGTGCAAGTTTCCGCGTGTATTGTTCCTGGTGTTTGGTGTCTACATATTTGTATTCGCTTCCTTAGCGTGGTTCTTGTGCATAACCACTGCTAAAACCTCTGCCTCTCGACGGAATCTGGCCTGGGATCATCCCCAATCTAGTGATTCAGTCCCCGGAGACGTCCCTCCTTTCCCCATTTCAAAGGTTCTTGTCACCTTGTGCAGTTCTCTGAGCTGTTACAATACGACACAGTCACGGTTACTGCGTCGGTAGCCAAGAAGGTCTACTACTCGGACGCTGCTTATTCGCTGCCAATTTGTACCCTAAACAACGAAAATTGTGAATAACGCTTATGTTGTTTGGCGTTTAATCTGACCACCACTCTACCACACGACCGCTGATTGACCGATGTCGTTTCGCGTCACCATTTCCAGGTGCCTTATTGGCACCTCCTTCGCGTTGCTGGCGTGGCGGTTTGGGGAATCAAGATGTGACCGTGCGACAGCACACGCGCTAGGCATTCTGGGGGTGCTATTGGTACGAATGTTCGCCAATTTTTGCGCCCTGTGCAGGTTTATGTTTCTGACACGTCATATTTTGACGTACAACTTCTACGATTAGGCCGTGCGAGGGCAAGATGCGACAGTTTGGACACGGGGCCTTGACGTGCGCCATGCAGCGCATGCAGCAACCCCAACATCCGGGAGAGCGCTGGTTGCGGAGCAATCCTCCGCCGACGAACTGCCCAATCTTCACTTGGACAGAGGACTAGATTCACCATCCATTGGACGAATTACTCCCCCGTGAACCTCCCATGGTAGTCGCTCGTTTGCCGGCCGCCACCCACAAAGAGATCCAGCGTTTCGGCAATCAAGTGTGCACCATGCTTCAGGAACATCGTAGATAGCATCAAATATTGCGATACCTTTTTTATTTGTGCCTGGATTTACCGTCGTGAAATCGGTTGGATCGTCCCGTGCATCGCCATGCAGCGCATGCAGCAACCCCAACATCCGGGAGAGCGCTGGTTGCGGAGCAATACTCCGCCGACGAATTGCCCAATCTTCACTTGGACAGAGGAATAGATTCACCATCCATTGGACGAATTACTCCCCCGTGAACATCGCATGCGCAAAACACCATTTCGCTTGATACCGCGCGCGTACCCCCGCGCGACGACGAATCGCGGTACTGCCGGAGGGCTGTTAGACATGGCACTGGGGTCGGAGGCGTCCACACCAACGCCGCCGATGGACACAAGGTGGTCAAGAACGTCCTTGGCGACTCGTCGCGTTCTTGTTGCCGCACCACCGCGAAAGAACCCACGGACACTGTCAAGGACTTTGGTGGTTTGAAGTACCCGGCGAATTCCGGGGTGCTGGCCGGAGGGTGCCACAGCAACCGAAAGTTCTCCAGATGCCGCGAACTGTCTTCAACGACTGGCGCAACAAGCGTGCGAGTTGGTCTTCAATGGTGTGCACAGGTTAGCCGAGGCAACGCAGCACTGCCAGAGCCAACAAGACATCCATCTTGTGAGAACGAGCCCGCGCTCCCTTGTGACGCACGCAAGGGCATTAGCCGAAGTGTCCTCACGCTGCTTCTGCTTGCTGGTTTGCATTGGCACAAATGAGAATGAGTGACCCTGCCAGCCGTGCGCACAACCCCGATTTACTTCGCGCTGGTGGCCAATCATTGGAATCGACTTTGACGGGTTATGTCTGCGAACAGTTGGAATCAAGCGTTGTGATTGGCTTGTTGTGCTAGGGTTCGGAGAATTTTTTGTGTGTCATCTCGTGATGTCCAACGATTGGTGTAGTTGGGGGTGTACGACGTCGTCGGTTTTTCAAGATTGAGAATTGGTGCAGGGGTGACCGAGATATGGCTGTGGCACCGCTGGTTGGTGTCGACCTCTGTAAATGGTGTAGTCTCTGCCACGACGCCTCCGCAAAGCAGGCCACGGCATTCGCAAACAAGCACACGTGCTGTTTAAACTAGAAGACATTACACAGAAACGTTGTTGAATATAGGGAATTCGATGTTAGCCGCCATTTACGATGCACGGGTGTTCGAAGATCGCTCATTCCAAAGAACTAGTAATACGTGTTGCTTTCTAGCCAGCCTGGGTAGCGAACGATGCGTCCGGTTTCTCGGTTGACCACGTTGCGCGAGGTCGCTCTCATGATAAACTTGCGGGTCTCATCCAGAGCCAAGATAAATGCTGAAAATGGAAGGCCAGCAAACCAATGCGTCACGCGCATGCTCTCTGTTGCGAAGATAGTGTTGACGAAAGCCGCATATGCGATGGTAGTGCAGAGGAAAAACTCGAACATGAGTCCGAAGTTGAGCACGCTGTTCCGCATTCCTTGCGTCGTGATGGACAAGTAGCGCGTCTTGCAGATCAGGATATTTGCCCATTGCGTTTGAACCGTGGCAACGAAAAAGGCCGTCTGAGAGATCGAGAGTGCATTTGCTGCCATCATTCGAGATGCAATGTTGACGGTGGTTTGTGATACATTCCGCCATGAAAAGCCAGCACGGTAGTCGATCAAGCAGGCACGTCCGATACATGGTCTTGTCCCGTTCGCGTCAGCAGCGTATTCGATGATTACACCCGTGTCGAAGTTATTGTGTTCACTGATGTCCACAGTTGTCGGCAACGGACGAAGCGTATCGGTGTCGATCAACGGAGTAGACAGCCCACTGAATGCCTTAATTGCTCCATTCAAGGCTGGAACGGACGACTTCGTCTTGCTGGTGTTGGTGATTGTCCACAGTCCCGTCGGCTGGAATGAAAGCATGGCGGCGTCTGAGAGGCGCGAATCAAATCCGGGAGCACTTTTGTCGGTCGTATCATACGAGAACCACCCTTTGTCGAAGAAGTGAGATCGCCTCGCACGCATAGGATAGAACGGTCGGAAACCTTTGTCCCATGCCGCTTGCATCGACTGAACGGTCGGTACGTTGTTGTTGGCTCGGTAATTTCCGTACGTCTTCGGGTCAGTGCGATCGAACCCTGATGGAGCCTTGCTGTCGCCTGGCGCCAAATTCTGAAGAGGAAACTGGCACTCCAAGACTTTGCCGTGTGCGGATGGGTCAAAAAAAATGTATGCATCAAACTCGGAGCCGCCAGCAGGAATCGTCGGGTCGTACGTGCTGGAGCACTCAGCGACACCGTCTTGACTTCGGACGCTGCCAAGAGGAACGTTATGTCCATCGCGTTTGTAGAATCCGCCTGCAGTGCAGTACTTTCCACCTTCCGTTCTGCACCAAAGCACTTGCTTCTCAAACCAATCTTGGTACCCGAGCTCAGGCAATATGTACGGTGGGTATCCGAAATCATTGAGCACGACCATGTACGTGAACATGCCCGCACAAGCCTCGATGATTCCAATCAGAGGATACGAGAAGGAGACAAGTTTCTTGGTCACCAAGCGATCGCGTCCTGCATTGCGCGGGGCACGGAGCATGATGTCATTCTCGGCTCCTTCGTACGCCATCGCGATCGACGGAACCATGTCGGTGCCAAGGCACAGCGCTAGCATGAGCACTGTTGTGAGCGGAAGTGGCAGGCGCAGCGTGGAGTACAGCAGGAACGGCACGAGCTCGGGAATGTTCACCGCCAGGGCGTATGCGATCGATTTCTTGAGGTTATCGAAGATGATGCGCCCTTCTTCCACGCCGTGCACAATGGATGCAAAGTTATCGTCCAGCAAGATCATGTCAGCGGCTTCTTTGGAAACGGCCGAGCCCATGATTCCCATCGCAATGCCGATGTCGGCCTTCTTGAGCGCAGGCGAGTCGTTGACACCGTCACCCGTGACGGCGACAATGTCTTTGCGGCGCTGGCAGTTCTCAACGATGATCAGTTTCTGCTGTGGCGACGTGCGTGCGAAGACGACCTGGTTATGGCTCAGGATCCGATCCCATTCTTGCACTGGAGTGTCCAAGCTGATAGTCCAACCAGGCACAACGATCGCCGGCGCGGTGCTCGGGTCCACCCAGCCAGGTTGGCCCGGAGTAAGGCCCTTGCGTTCGTTGTCCTTGGCAATGTCTTCGCATGTCGGTCCCCACAGAATGCCGACCTTGTGTGCGATTGCCTTGGCGGTCACCGGGTGGTCTCCGGTCACCATGATCACACGAATTCCCGCCGTTTTGCATTTTGCAACTGCGGTAGGAACTTCCGCTCGAGGAGGATCAATCAAGGCCATCAGTCCCACGAAGCAGAGCGACTGTTCCACTTTTCTGTCTGGTGTGGGTTTGATCGAGTAGTCGACATCCTTCTCACCGAGAGGGAAGTTCGGGTTGTCGGTGTTGAATTCGTACGTCGCCGGGTACTCAGAGGGGATTAAGACCTTTTGGGCGAAGCCGAGGACGCGCATGCCCTTTTCGGACAACTCCAACTGACGGCGATCAATTTCTTCCAAGCGCTCAGGCGTCAGCGGCTGCACTTCGTCGTCGATGAGCACGGTTCCACACCGTGCTGTGATCCGTTCGGGTGCTCCTTTCATCAGCAGAATCAGCGGCTTCTTGGCGTCATTTTCTTGCATATGAATGGACACCTGGTACTTGTTCTTGGAGTTGAATGGGATTTCCTTCAGTTTTGTGTTATGTTCTCGGAACTCCATGATGTCGCGCTTGTCATGACAGAACTTGATCATGGCGGACTCGGATGCGTCACCGATGGTGTCCCACAAAATCTTGTCGGCGGCAGGCACATTTCCGATGGTCACGCTTTGCTTGAACGGGCGGCGCTTACCTCGACTTATGGATCCATCAGCTGTCTGGACTTTCTCGTACTTGGACTCTTCATCGAAGACAGCGTTGTTACAGAGTGTGGCGCACCGTTGCAGCGCGAAGAATGACGGGTTCTTCGTATCGTACGAGCCGACGGGCGACAACGAGCACTCTGCGTCGAAAATCTCGTTGTTGTACACAACGTTGGCCAATGTCATGACGTTTTGCGTCAAGGTACCCGTCTTGTCGGAACAGATGCACGTCGTCGAACCCAGTGTCTCGACGCCTTCGAGGTTCTTGACGAGCACTGCTTTCCTCGCCATTCGGTTGGCTGCTAAGCTGAGGCACACCGTCACGGTGGCGAGCAAACCTTCTGGTACGTTGGCGACGATAATGCCGACCATGAAGACGATGTTGGACACGATGTCGGTACCGATAAAGAAGCCGATGAAGAAGAGTCCACATCATCGCTGTCGTCATCGGCATCATCTTCTTCTTCATCGGCTTCTTTATCGGTACCGACATCGTGTCCAACATCGTCTTCATGGTCGGCATTATCGTCGCCAACGTACCAGAAGGTTTGCTCGCCACCGTGACGGTGTGCCTCAGCTTAGCAGCCAACCGAATGGCGAGGAAAGCAGTGCTCGTCAAGAACCTCGAAGGCGTCGAGACACTGGGTTCGACGACGTGCATCTGTTCCGACAAGACGGGTACCTTGACGCAAAACGTCATGACATTGGCCAACGTTGTGTACAACAACGAGATTTTCGACGCAGAGTGCTCGTTGTCGCCCGTCGGCTCGTACGATACGAAGAACCCGTCATTCTTCGCGCTGCAACGGTGCGCCACACTCTGTAACAACGCTGTCTTCGATGAAGAGTCCAAGTACGAGAAAGTCCAGACAGCTGATGGATCCATAAGTCGAGGTAAGCGCCGCCCGTTCAAGCAAAGCGTGACCATCGGAAATGTGCCTGCCGCCGACAAGATTTTGTGGGACACCATCGGTGACGCATCCGAGTCCGCCATGATCAAGTTCTGTCATGACAAGCGCGACATCATGGAGTTCCGAGAACATAACACAAAACTGAAGGAAATCCCATTCAACTCCAAGAACAAGTACCAGGTGTCCATTCATATGCAAGAAAATGACGCCAAGAAGCCGCTGATTCTGCTGATGAAAGGAGCACCCGAACGGATCACAGCACGGTGTGGAACCGTGCTCATCGACGACGAAGTGCAGCCGCTGACGCCTGAGCGCTTGGAAGAAATTGATCGCCGTCAGTTGGAGTTGTCCGAAAAGGGCATGCGCGTCCTCGGCTTCGCCCAAAAGGTCTTAATCCCCTCTGAGTACCCGGCGACGTACGAATTCAACACCGACAACCCGAACTTCCCTCTCGGTGAGAAGGATGTCGACTACTCGATCAAACCCACACCAGACAGAAAAGTGGAACAGTCGCTCTGCTTCGTGGGACTGATGGCCTTGATTGATCCTCCTCGAGCGGAAGTTCCTACCGCAGTTGCAAAATGCAAAACGGCGGGAATTCGTGTGATCATGGTGACCGGAGACCACCCGGTGACCGCCAAGGCAATCGCACACAAGGTCGGCATTCTGTGGGGACCGACATGCGAAGACATTGCCAAGGACAACGAACGCAAGGGCCTTACTCCGGGCCAACCTGGCTGGGTGGACCCGAGCACCGCGCCGGCGATCGTTGTGCCTGGTTGGACTATCAGCTTGGACACTCCAGTGCAAGAATGGGATCGGATCCTGAGCCATAACCAGGTCGTCTTCGCACGCACGTCGCCACAGCAGAAACTGATCATCGTTGAGAACTGCCAGCGCCGCAAAGACATTGTCGCCGTCACGGGTGACGGTGTCAACGACTCGCCTGCGCTCAAGAAGGCCGACATCGGCATTGCGATGGGAATCATGGGCTCGGCCGTTTCCAAAGAAGCCGCTGACATGATCTTGCTGGACGATAACTTTGCATCCATTGTGCACGGCGTGGAAGAAGGGCGCATCATCTTCGATAACCTCAAGAAATCGATCGCATACGCCCTGGCGGTGAACATTCCCGAGCTCGTGCCGTTCCTGCTGTACTCCACGCTGCGCCTGCCACTTCCGCTCACAACAGTGCTCATGCTAGCGCTGTGCCTTGGCACCGACATGGTTCCGTCGATCGCGATGGCGTACGAAGGAGCCGAGAATGACATCATGCTCCGTGCCCCGCGCAATGCAGGACGCGATCGCTTGGTGACCAAGAAACTTGTCTCCTTCTCGTATCCTCTGATTGGAATCATCGAGGCTTGTGCGGGCATGTTCACGTACATGGTCGTGCTCAATGATTTCGGATACCCACCGTACATATTGCCTGAGCTCGGGTACCAAGATTGGTTTGAGAAGCAAGTGCTTTGGTGCAGAACGGAAGGTGGAAAGTACTGCACTGCAGKCGGATTCTACAAACGCGATGGACATAACGTTCCTCTTGGCAGCGTCCGAAGTCAAGACGGTGTCGCTGAGTGCTCCAGCACGTACGACCCGACGATTCCTGCTGGCGGCTCCGAGTTTGATGCATACATTTTTTTTGACCCATCCGCACACGGCAAAGTCTTGGAGTGCCAGTTTCCTCTTCAGAATTTGGCGCCAGGCGACAGCAAGGCTCCATCAGGGTTCGATCGCACTGACCCGAAGACGTACGGAAATTACCGAGCCAACAACAACGTACCGACCGTTCAGTCGATGCAAGCGGCATGGGACAAAGGTTTCCGACCGTTCTATCCTATGCGTGCGAGGCGATCTCACTTCTTCGACAAAGGGTGGTTCTCGTATGATACGACCGACAAAAGTGCTCCCGGATTTGATTCGCGCCTCTCAGACGCCGCCATGCTTTCATTCCAGCCGACGGGACTGTGGACAATCACCAACACCAGCAAGACGAAGTCGTCCGTTCCAGCCTTGAATGGAGCAATTAAGGCATTCAGTGGGCTGTCTACTCCGTTGATCGACACCGATACACTTCGTCCGTTGCCGACAACTGTGGACATCAGTGAACACAATAACTTCGACACGGGTGTAATCATCGAATACGCTGCTGACGCGAACGGGACAAGACCATGTATCGGACGTGCCTGCTTGATCGACTACCGTGCTGGCTTTTCATGGCGGAATGTATCACAAACCACCGTCAACATTGCATCTCGAATGATGGCAGCAAATGCACTCTCGATCTCTCAGACGGCCTTTTTCGTTGCCACGGTTCAAACGCAATGGGCAAATATCCTGATCTGCAAGACGCGCTACTTGTCCATCACGACGCAAGGAATGCGGAACAGCGTGCTCAACTTCGGACTCATGTTCGAGTTTTTCCTCTGCACTACCATCGCATATGCGGCTTTCGTCAACACTAYCTTCGCAACAGAGAGCATGCGCGTGACGCATTGGTTTGCTGGCCTTCCATTTTCAGCATTTATCTTGGCTCTGGATGAGACCCGCAAGTTTATCATGAGAGCGACCTCGCGCAATGTGGTCAACCGAGAAACCGGTCGCATCGTTCGCTACTCTGGCTGGATTTAGAGTGGCAATCCGTTCATACCTTTTTTGTTTCAAGTCCTAATTTGTGATGGTAGTGCCTCTAGATCGGTCCGATTGCGGTATTATGCTTTCAAGGAGAGACGTCGTGGTCAATTACCAAATCCAACAGCGACTATTTAAACATCAAATACTGAGCAGGGTATTGACCTATTGGTATGTACAATCTGATCTGGGGACGAAAGGAATAGGAAAACTGACTTCCAAACATTTTCCTGTCGGGCAGAAACCCAATTGGCTCGTCGCACGATGTTACGATGTGTCAGATATTCTGATGAGTACAAGAGTAGAATTTGTATTGCGACACGTCAAATACGTCGCTAGGTGATATCCGCTTAAGTGCGGTGAAATCCACACCTTCTGCATTCATACACACCAACAATTTTGAAATCAAAACTGATCAATCTATACTGCTCAGTCCATATAATCTACGCCCATGTAAGACCATCGAATTTTGGAAATGAGATTAGATAGCTTGTGAGAATGGAGCTGACCGAAGACGCTTCCGTCTAACACATCTTCTCGAATAGAATTTATCCGAAGTGGTTTGTGCAAGTAGCTGATTCATTCCTTCAACCACCTGCTTAGAACGGTTATTGGCATAGGTAGTTGCAAGAGCAATTTTATCATAACAGCTCTGATATGTAGATGACACACCTGTTCGCCAGCGATTTTGTTATGCTAGTTAAACACATGTGGCACAGTTTTTCACCACGAAGTATTGTATGAAGGTATCCAATCTAGGGTTTACACATCGAACTACATTTCATTCGGTCACCAAGCGTACTTTCATCAAAGTGGAACCGCAGTAAATTTGCTGATGTAGGAACGTTGAAGACGGTCGAAAATGAAAAGTGTGCGAAAGTCGAACAGAGAGACACTGGCACGAGTATTCTCTACATGTGACTGATCAGACTCGATGAGATTGCTTAGACCAAGCATCGGATTGACCTGTAAAGGTTTGACAGATGGACTTTTGACGTATGGACGAACAATTCATCACACCGCCGCTGACTGATTTTCCGAGAGTACAATGCTGGTGGACCCGCATTTTGGCAAACGAGTTGCACGTACCACATCACCGCTCTTGTTTGAAGTCAACCTCACTGGCTCACTCGGTGACGCATTTGAATTCAAAGCAAGCACCAGCGTTCCCGATTTCAGGTTTCGCGGGTGGGAGAGGAGTCGGCGGTTTCGCCATCCATCACACGTGCACACACACAACATTGATGACAGAATCCCGCGATGCCATGCGCTGGCACCGCATGGCAGGGTTTGCGAAGCAGCGCATTTGGAGTCCACTGATTTAGTGACCGGTGCCCCAGCAGTCGCCCAACCAATATGGTTTGAATGCGTGGAAACGCCATTATGGCCAGGCACCACAACCAGACTCCGCCCCTATCGGATGGTTTCTTCTGTCATCGCATCTTGGCACCTTCGATGTTCTTCGCCTGGTCCGCGAAGTCGGCGAACGAAAAAGTCGGTCGTTTCCGTTCGGGCCAGTTCAAGGGTCGCGCACGGCTGAGCGACCGGCGCTCAGCGTTCTGCTCGGCGGACCAATAGCGCCCACATCATTGAGCACTCGGCATTTCTTCATCTCTGCATCGCGCCCGTCTCGGTCTCTGAAGAACGATTGTTAAGGAAGGCAATGGCGCAGGTTGCGCAGCAACCCGAGTCAACTTGCCTTCCAAGCTTCTTGTCGAGGAAGAAAAAGAAACCGGAGGCTCAAGCCTCGGCGCTGGGCTATGAGGAGGCATACGTGGAGCTTTCGGACGTCGCAACCAAGCACGCCAAGTCAGGAATCAAGCTCGAAGATTTGCGATCAAGCGGGGGATTATCCACTGACACCGTTATCCAGCATCGCAATGAGTACGGGAAGAACCAACTATCGCCGCCAAAGAAAGACCCAGCGATCATTCTCTTTCTAAAACAGTTCCTCGACTTGTTTCGGGTGCTACTGAATGTCGCGGGCGTGTTGAGCATGATATCCTGGGCTGCAGACACGTCTGTCATGCTCAACCTTTACCTCGCGATCATTTTGTTCGCCGTGGTCATTATCAATTGCGTCATGGCGTTTGTGGAAGAGAGGTCAACGGGAAAGGTCATGGATTCGTTCAAAAATATGCTGCCTCCCCAGTCGTCTGTTATTCGAAGTGGTAAGACTATCGAGGTACCAGCGGCTGATCTGGTTGTTGGGGACCTCGTGTGGATCAAGAATGGAGACAAAGTTCCGGCAGATTTGCGACTGTTGCTGTGCAATAACCTCAAAGTTGAATGCTCATCTCTCACCGGTGAGTCCGAGCCTATTCGTTGCACAAGCAACACTCAAGAACGCAGTGTGCGTGCTCTGGAATGCACGAACGTCGTCTTCAATGGATCACTTTGTCACGATGGAAGTGCACTTGGAGTAGTGTTGTCAGTTGGAGACAACACTGTCATCGGCAAAATTGCCGCGCTCGCTTCCAGAACAAAGCCTCGCAAAACAACAATGGAGAAGGAGATTCGAGCCTTTGTCAGGTTTATTACAGTGCTTGCCGTCGTCATGTCGGCTATCTTTTTTACCATCGGCGTCGTTCGCAGCAAGGGTCACAACGTGCTCAACCTGTTCGTGAATGGCTTTCTTGTCATCTTCGTGGCTAATGTGCCACAAGGTCTCCCAGCGACGGTGACCTCGCTTCTTGCTATCGCAGCACGCAAGCTTGGAGCACAAAAAGTCATGGTGAAGCGCCTTGATTGTGTGGAAACGCTCGGCTCGATGACGCTGATCGCGACGGATAAGACTGGAACGCTGACGAAGAATATCATGACAGTGACAGATATGTGGTACGGCAAAGAGTTCGTCCGCCACCAATCTGATGTCATCAACTATTACACAGAATCCAGTATCGATTTCGCGCGTGACCAGTCCCCCCAGGCCGTGTTGTACCGATGCTGTTGCATCTGCAACCGCTCAGAACAGTTAAATACTGGTGCTATCACTGCGTCAGCTACTGCCCCTCGCGACCCTCAGGGCAAACCGCAGCGCGTCGATCCTCAACGAACAGGCTCATGGAGGAAAAAGCAAGAAATTCTGAACCGCAAGTACTCCGGAAATGCGTCAGATGTCGCGCTCGTGCGATTTTGTGACACTCAGTTCCCGATAGAAACCATGCGCGCTCAATACCCATTGGTGTTCGAGATTCCATTCAATTCCACCAACAAATGGCAACTGGTGATTGCCAACGCCATGGGGCAGGCCAATCTCGGACTGAGCAATACGGAATTCGACCTTTACCTCAAGGGTGCACCAGAAGTAGTCATCAAAACGTGTTCGACATATGTCACAATCGAAGGGACTCAAGCAAGTCTAGGTGAAGAGTTCAAGAAGGACTTCCTTGCAGCCTACGAAACGTTCGGTGCGAATGGCCGGCGTGTCTTGGCGATGGCGACGACGCGATTCACGAAGTCGTCCCCTGAGCCATTCGACCCAGAGAAACCAACCTATCCGCTGGACGGCCTTTGTTTCGTTGGGCTGGTCGCGATCATGGACCCACCGCGAGATGACGTTCCTGAAGCGATTGCAACTTGCCACGATGCGGGAGTGAAGGTATTCATGGTCACCGGAGACCATCCTTTGACTGCAAAATCCATTGCGAAGCAGATTGGACTCGTGGACCAGGGTGCGTCGGTGTTGGAGGTATTGGATGCGTCCACACTTCCTCCAACGGTTCCTAAAGCTTGGCGTGACAAAGAATCTGCAGTTGTGCACGGCGCCGTCATCGACTCTCTGAAGCCAGAGCATTGGGAATGTATTTTGACAAAAAAGTCGGTTGTTTTCGCCAGAACAACTCCTCAACACAAGCTCGAGATCGTTCGCCAATGCCAAGGCCGAGGCGAGGTTGTGGGAGTCACTGGGGATGGCGTCAACGACGCGCCAGCGCTGAAGCAAGCAGACGTCGGTGTTGCGATGGGAAAGAATGGAAGTGAAGTCGCTCGCGAAGCTGCCGACATCGTGCTCATGGAGGACACGTTTTCTTCTATTGTGCTGGGGATCAAGCAAGGACGAACGATTTTCGACAACCTTGTCAAGACCATCGCATATACACTGGCCCATCTGCTTCCAGAAATCGTGCCAGTTTTGCTCAATCTAGCCTGTGGATACCCAGCTGGACTCTCCTCGCTTCAGATTCTGAGCATTGATCTGGGAACTGAGCTCGCTCCAGCCATTGCTATCGCGTACGAGAAGTCTGAAAGCGGATTAATGGAGCGACCGCCACGCAATCCAGCGAAGGACCGTCTCGTGTCTCACGGTCTTCTCATTTACTCATATCTAGTTGCGGGTGCCATCGAAAGTGCTCTTTCATTCGTCGCCTACGCTCTGGTCTTCTGGCAGCACGATATCTCCCTATCCGACTTGAACGACAGCACGGACAAGTGGGCGACCGGAAGCCCAGACTTGTGCGTGAATATTGGGAAGGCTAATGAGA
The DNA here is from genome assembly GCA_002286825.1 of Lagenidium giganteum. Lineage (NCBI taxonomy): Eukaryota > Oomycota > Peronosporomycetes > Pythiales > Pythiaceae > Lagenidium > Lagenidium giganteum. The sequence continues at coordinate 43,752 of NSDO01000468.1, forward strand.
AGTGCTACAACGATAAAGAGCAGATCCACATCTCGAACATGGCCCGCTCCGCGTGCTACATTGTTGTCGTCATGGGGCAATTTTGGCATGTTTGGAGCTGCAAGACACGCAAAGCCAGTCTCTTCGTCGACGGAGTGATGAACAACCGTACGATGATCCACGGAGTGATCATCGAGCTGTCGCTACTTCTGCTGTTCGTTTATGTTCCAGGTGTCCAAGACGTCATGCAGACAGCGGCAGTGTCGTATGAGCCTTGGTTGATTTCGGTCGCCGCTGGCGCTGCCATATTGTTGTACAACGAGGTCAACAAGAAGCTCATGAGGGAGAACATGTATCCCAAGTGGCTGAAAAGCTTCGTGACATGGTGACAGCCTCTGCCACTGTTATCCACAACTCTTACATTTTTTCAGAACTGCATTTTGCATGTTGACGCTTTGACGATATAATACATTTTCGATTCGTGTCAACGCCCGCCGTAGTGGAGGTTTGCGGTTGTTGTCCGCGTCATGAATCTGACACTCGAATTCCACGCTCTGCGATACTGGCAACGATAGTTCCGCACGAAGAGTCGCCTTCCGTTTTGCGATCAGGCAAAGAATGATGATGGCACCTCCTCAGCCTTTGCGAGTCGGCACTTCCAGAATCGTCGTGCGATGAGCACCCGCATGCACCAAACAAGTTGGAAGCATTCTTTGCGCTTTATCCTCGGTGAAGGCAAGGTGTCACCGCAAAGTTGTGCCGACCATGGACACTCCCAACGATTGGTATTTAGTCATCGTACTGCTCACATCCCGAACATCATCAATCTGCAACGACGTATCGAGCAGGCCGATGAGAGTATGATCGATACTGCTGTCGCTCCTGACATTCTGCGGGGAGATCGTCGGCTGGATGGTGGTGTTCAACTGAAAGATCAGGAGGCAGACAAGAAATACCGCGAGCCGGAGAGAAGCGAGGAAAAAAGAAGGGCAAGGTCTTGCTCTTTCAGTGGGTGCTCCAACTATATTATCGATCGAGTATTCTGCTTCCGCCACGGTGTACGTTTGAGCTCTTCTCGCGTACAAAACAAAAGATTGACAGTGTGTGCGTGATAGGGTGGGAAGAGATGCTTAATGGTCGATTGCGAATCAAGTGCGAAAATGCGCGGTTTGTGTTGGAAGCATGGTGAGAGCGGCATCTCTGAATGTGGTGATATCGCTTACGAAACCCTCGTAGGCGGTTCAATATTGTGCAAGGAGGCTGAATGCACTCGAGGAGCAAAATCCCGGGGATTATGCTGGGCGCATGGCGGGTCTACAAGATGTTCTGTCGCAGGATGCACGAAAACTGTGGTGTCAAAAACGCTGTGTTGGTCACATGGTGGAGGCACGCGTTGTGTTGCTCCAGGATGTCATCGCCCTGCTTCAAAACGAGACCATTGTTTGTGCCCTCGCCATAGACAGCAAGGTACTCTTGGTTGATATCGTGCTGTCAATAAACAATATTTGAGATTCTACATTATAACATGTGACGTGTTCACCAGCAAGGAATGACCTGCATGTTGTTTGTGCTTAAGCACCACACACGTAAATTCCAGTTGCTACATGGTACAAGGTCGCGGTCTTCTTGACCAACTGCATCACTATTACCAGGGGCGGCAACACCAACAGTTAGTTCTTCGGCACGCAACCACCGACACTGCAGGAGTACTTTGCTGGTATTACCTATCAATAATGAGCAGGATGTTCTTACACCCCATGCAAACTTATCCTTTTTCCTGGAGTGAATGACCTTTGGTCTGAATTAAGAGGTCTTCACTCTACTGATTCTTGGCGGCAAGCTGCATGATAAACTGAAAAGCTGTTGACGCTCAGCGCGCCGCTCTGCAAGCTCTTCTTGTCGAAGACGAATGTCGGCGTCTTGGCGCGCTTGTTGGAGTTCGAGGGATCGCGCCTTGAGCTTGCGGTCTTCGGTAGCCTCGCGGAGCTTCTCACGCTCCATTGA